>JAYMTP010003361.1:0-17191 GCA_036897365.1 Geranium brycei | reverse complement strand
AATGAGCCAGCTTGAGATTGACTCGGCTTCATTTGACTCGTCTAATTTTATTATAAATATTTATTAAAATTTTAAATATATATTAATATAAAAATATAATTAATTAAATATTAAACAAGCCGGTTCGCAAGCCTATCAAGCCTTAAAAGATTAAGCTCGAGCTCGACTTGTTTATTAAAGAAACTCAATCTTGAGCTCGAATTCAGCTCGACCTCGATTATAATGAGGTCGAATCGAATATTTAACGAGCCGAGCTCGAACGGTTTGTTAAAGGCTCAGCTCGTTTACAACCTTACTCAGAAGTGATCGATTAATTCTTCTCGAACCGAATTATATACAACTCTATGTCGTATTCTCCATGTATATATTCCATTCATGTTATATTAAAAGATATTACTATCAACCTTAACTTTGTACATATTTAAATGAGTACATATCATCATTAACGAAAGCACCGACATGTTTGTTATGACATAAGGTCAGTGTGTACAAAATAATTCTCAACGTGCCTCAATATGTCGAATACGCTAAGCCATTCAAATGTACACACGTTTATTTAATTATTCGTATGGTGAAGGATAAGAACACCAGAACCAACCACGTATATGTGAATGAGATTCATGATCGTATTTTAAAATTATGAATCACCCTTCAAATTATAATATAAAAATACTTTTTGTCACATTTATGTTTTTATAAAAATATAGTAATTTTTTTTATAATAATTAAGGTCAATTTATCGTTAAATATTAATTAGTTTTCTTTAAATGTATTTTAAGATACTTTTTTTTTGAATCAATTTTAAGATACTTTTAGTTTATAAATTTTAACTGATGATACAGGAATTTTTTTCCCAATTTCATATTCAATATATGTATATTATCGACACATGCCATATATATTGTGTGGTGCCTGAACAATCACAATTCACAAGTTTATAAACAACTACAATATCCTTCCAGAATCATCACGATCTCTCGTGGATTCAAGAAACAAATTATCGTCATCTGCTCTTCATTTGAGGTTGGGATTGGGCAATGATCTATATCAACCAATACACCGTTTTGCTGCATTGACAGTGTACGTAAATATAGTGTGCTGCCCTTATAAATTTATAGAGCTCACGTAAAGTGCGGGCGGCTATTAATATTTGAGAAAATTTTACATAACCCTTCAAATTATGGCTGAATTTTCCGTAACCTTTCATAACTTCAAAATTAACTTGTGGAGTTCCTTAAATTCGAAGATATTTTATTTTACCCTTTTTCCATTAACTTTTTTGAAAACTTTATTAACTTTTTTGTGAAATGACGAAAATACCCTTGTATAAAAGATTCAAATAAATAAAATTTTGAACTTTTATCTATAATGTTTTCGTTGTAGAAAATAAGGAATAAAAATTTTTCAATAAAAAAATAATTTTAAAACGTTTTTTATAAAAAGAAATAATAAATCATTTTTAAACATAGTTTTTTATTTTTATAATTTTTTATAAAAAAAATATTTTCTTAAACAAAAATATTCTTTTTATTCTTTGTTTTTGTAAGAAAATAAAAGAATAAAATTCAAAATCATTTTTATTTTTTTTAATGTGAGTGTATTTTTGTCATTTCGTAAAAAAGTTAACAGAATTTTCAGAAATGTTAACTGAAAACGGCAAAGGGAAACTTTTTCAAACTTAACGAAGTCCACAAGTTGATTTTGAAGTTAAGTTGAGTTATGTGAAACTCATCCATCGTTAGAAGGGGTTATGTGAAAATTTCCCTTAAAACATCTATAGTGTACTCAACCCTTAATATTAGAATAAGTGTGAGATAGATGGATACTTATATTTATTCATTCAAATATGAATTCAAGTGCTTAACCCGTTAGCCCAGTACGTATTTGTATGACACCGTCCAATCGATGCAGTGAGATGAATGGTGGTAGTATAAGCTAGTAAGCAGTTGCACCGAGTTAAGAAGCTGGTAACCAATGTGTATTTGGTCTATAAATAAATAAAGGGAAAATTACACATAACCACACCCAATTATGACCAAATTCCACTTACCTATCCTCACATACAAAAGTGGACACCTAACCCACCAGCTGCCAGCCTTGACACGGAGCTCCTCAACGGCCTAAAGAGATGGCCGGAGGCGGGAGCTCGAGCGGTTGAGGTCCAGGTACTTGGCCTCCGCAGACGCCGCCGATTTTGAATCTCACCTTGGTCACTTAATTTCCGGCCCTGAAGGATCTCTCCGTCGTCGTGGTTCGCCGGAGTTTTAGTTTGATTATTTAGATACCCATAATTAAATCTCTCGAGAATGCCCAAATATGTAGGAAATTGAGTTTCCTCCTCAAAACCATATATTGGTTTCTCGCGATTCAACGAGACTGTTGATTTCGCGCTTAATCGAGCAAAATTTTCACATATCTAGAAAAGAAATTGGTGTCGAAGCTTCGCGACCACCCGGCACAACAGTTTTCGGAGGTTCGCGCGGTTGCGGAGGCGCTCTGCACCGTCGGGGAGCTCCCCAAGCCGTTGTTTGTGTATTGGAGCCTAGACCTCGACCTCATGGACTGGCTCGAGACCTTCTTCGGCTTCCAGAGGAACACCTCGTCCTTCACTTTTTCGGCTTTGAGTGTCTGCGAGCGACGGCGAGCTTCTGGTCAGCGGCGAGAAAGGCGAGGCAAGTCAGTGAGAGCTTCTCCGGGTGACTCCAAAACCCAAACAACCCCCCCCCCCCCCGAAAACCCAAATATAGCATGATTTGAAAATTTGAAATCTGACCAGGGTCATTTTTGTCTTTTCACTTTTAACATTTAACCGATTACATCCAAATGTTGGACCATCTGTCCGTTTCGAATCTTTCGATAAGATAAGTGTCCACATTTGTATATGGGGATAGTTAAGTGAAATTTGATCGTAATTAAGTGTGGTTACGTGTGGTTTTCATATAAATAAATTAGGTTGAGAACATTATTAAACAACTGACATGATTCAAAAACATAGATGTTTAGCTGCAACTATAAGTGTACCAATGCAATTTTTCCACTACTGTAATTAGACATTTATCAATTTAGTTTGATTGGTATATATATTTTTGTTTTTAGTTATTCTTTCAAATATGCTATTGTATTCTGGTTTTATCTTTATACATTTTCGATCTAACATAGTTTTTAAATTACGTAAAATTATTCTAATTTGACACATGTACGGTTGTCATCACAACAACTAAATTATACATAAGAAAGTGGAATTTGAAGAAAAAAAATGTATAGGGGTTATATTGGAAAATGGAATGGAAGATAATTTGAACAAAATAATTTAAAAATTAAACCAAAAAATGTATGTTTCGAAGATTATTTTAGTTGAACATCATGGCGTTCCCAAGAGGCCCAGTCCAAATAGAGTTGGGTCAATGTACCCCAAAAAGGGCCTAGCCCATTTCTAATCTCCCTATTATGGACTCAAAAGGGTTGAATGTTTGATGAATCCAACCAACACTTTCTTCAATTGCATCAGTATTTCAACGAGTTCATGTTCTACATGATATAAAATAAAAAAAGAAATTTATGTCTGTATAATTAGTTCATAACATGATAGACGCAAGAAGGTGATGTGTGTGTTATGAATTTTACATTTTTTTTTGGTGCGAAATGTGTATTTGTTTATAAAAATTATGAAATTGCTTTTGAAATTAAGAATTATTTTTTAAAAATAAATACTTTTATCACGAATTCGAGTAATTTGTTCGAACCCGAGACATAAACAAACACCGGGATAATCCAAAAGAAAACACATTTTTATATGAAAGGTAGAAAATCAATTTCGGGTCCGTTTCCTTCAAGTCTACTTACATATTAAATACCATGGATCTTTTTTAGCGGACAATCCAATTTCGGTTTAATAGTACAACATCCCAATAGGGAATGTCCATATTTGTTCAATTTGCACATTTTTGTCATTAAAAAACAAAACACTTTCTTGCAAAAATAACATACTACAGAGGATGATACATTTTTGCCATTTTCTCAAAATTAAATTTAAAATTTAGTAAACTATTATTTTGTTTCCCGAGTGAGATCTAAAGTTTATATAACAGTCTGGTTATGTTAGGTGACTCCTCCATAGGTTCTTAAATCAAATCATGTATGAAAGAAAAAAAGTTTTGCTTCAAGTATTTTCTCAACCAGTTCTTTCAATTTCACTGACCATCTTCTTCTTCAATCTTCTCTGCACATTTTCTCCAGCTAGTTAATCGACTGAGCCACGACGAGTTCACGAGAGAACTTTAGGGAGGATCTCTACCATATTGCAGTCACAACCTCTGGCAAGCAACAATATATCTTCTGCATAATGAAAATAAAACAATATTGGTCCTCTGTTCATCACAATAGCAGTTCAAATCTTTTGTATAAATTTTGGGTTATGCACCAAAAACAAAACGACCAAATAGCAAATGACACGAGTGAGAAGCTTTGTATTGCAATCTATGTTTCTGTCAACGCAAAAGGGCTACTAGAAATTTCCATCATCGTCAGCATCAACTTGTGCGGTTGTGGACACGAGATTGAGCAAAAGGCGAGAAGAAAAAAAAAATTCTGGCTATGAACATACATTGCATTACTATCCTATTCCCTTGTAGGCAAGGACCCTTATGTGAATGCAACACATCAACAAAAAGAGACTGGGCCGTGCGCATCACCAACTCTAAACGACTTATCTTCCGGATAAAATCATTGCACGATATGTTATCATCAGCTAGACACTTTCATGGACATCCAAGTGATTTTGGTTCCAAGGCTTCGACGTCCTTGAGCCAAAAACCCAGGATCTTCCAAAGTTGAGGACATGTCTGTGTCTACGCTAAGGTCGAATATCAAAGCCAGTCCCTATAGAAATTCCATTTTGTTCCTTTGTGTACAACAATGATGCAAAAGAAAATGAAATCTTTTTCTTTGTAGGGAATCCAAAGATGGCCAGCTACTGCAAGTTGCATACTTAAAGACAAAACGATTCTCTATGATCTAATGGCTAGTTGGAAAGATATAGATGACATTGGATATCGTTTTCATGCCAACTTTAGAATAAAAACAAAGAAGAAAGTATCTCACACTCATGATGGAGACATACAAACTTACTTCAATTGCTCGAGCTAAAAAGTAAACCGTATTGGATTGGGATAATGTTCAAATTCAAAGTGTATCAAATGGAGCGTTTTTAACCAATCATCAAACGAGTAAAAGTAAATAGCAGTAATAGTAACTCAATGATCCAACCTCAATGTAAAAAGTAGCAGTAATAGTAACTCCATATGTCAAATTTGACAAGCAAAATAGCAGTAAATGAAATAAAAACGTTGCAGTGAAGTAACAAAGAACCGAAGAACATACCAGTAAGTAAGACTGCATTATCCTTCCCTTCGGAGTAAATAACTTGTTGAGGCAGCGTTTGTTTCCTGAGAAAGTCAGAGAAAAGACAATTAGGTTACAGAAAATTTGGAGGTATGGTCCATGAAGATAAATACTGTATTAAATAACAACCAAACATTCAGTAAGTTTGAACCACACATAATTTGGAGTTAATATACCACGTAACATTGTTCAGACAAACATTAACACCAACAAGTACAACAGAACAACAGAAGCTCATAGTCAACACATTGGCTTGAAAACAAGCCCCACAACAAGCCATGTGGTTTCATTTCATGAACATATAGTGTACAGATTCATGGTATTCAAGCATCAGGAGACAGTTGAGTCACTTAAATGTTTTCATGCAGAAACCTCGAGAAATAGAAGAAACGCTGAATATATAATATACTGTTCTCCAACAGTAGTATCATTTATGATATAACGAGTTTTCAAGTTAAATCTTGAACAAGTTGAGATAAAGGTTACATCCACAATGACATCAAGTCAAGTAAGAAAGTAAAGGAAGTACACGATATGCAATTTCAGTAATAATCTTATACTGAAATTAATCTTATCATTTACGTAGGCAAAATGAGTAGAATAACTGATAGAGACAATCTATACCTTAATGGTTATTCCACTGGAATATACAGGAGAAAATCGACTCTTACAATTTTAGCAAGAACATATTAAAAGGTAATTTGATGGCTGCGGCGTGCTTCAACGTTGCATGAATAAGAATGCTGGAGATATATGCGATGATTGATGAAGGGAAAATCGCTTTCGCCAAATTCAAGTGGTACTGCTAAACTCTGCAGAAAATGGTGGGAACCATCATTATACATCTGATAAGAACGCCTACCTACTTGTTAACCTGCCAATACGAGATAAATGCATAGTGTTAGATTATAATTGTATGATTGATGCTTGTGGCATTAAAGATTTCAAAACTGTGAGAAAAATATGTCTATATTATTCGAAAACGAAGTTTGCTTAACTATTTTACCCTCTGGACCGTGAAAATGACAAATGGCTTCATATATGGTATGAGATGTTCTCTTAGACAGTTGAGAATTAGAAGAAAACAAATTATGTGATTAATTGTAAATTTAGGAGAAGGATTATGACCCTCATCTTGGTTGGCTACTGAAGTACATGAAGGATCAAATACTCTTTGAACCCTCTTTTTGTTTAAACCTCAATTGCATCATTATATCCATAGAAAAGTTCTTTTAAGTCTTCATAAGTTCAATTTTATTTACACAAAAGACTAAAATATCCTAGCAATCTCAACAGAGGTCACTATGACAAGAATAATAGGAAATATATGATACTACTTACTTGTTTTTCCACTTAAAACATCATTTGTTGTAGCTCCACCGCTAAAAGGTGTTGCTGTGGGGTGACTTGGTTGCACTGCCTGAGAGCCGAACCTGAACATATTCATATTCATAGGCTGGAAAACAGAACAGGTGATGAGAACTACATCAGGTACAAATAAGTAACATGAAGAACTTGAGTTGTGTACCAAACATACGGCACCAACCTGTGTTGAGTTTTGCATTTGGTGGAAACTCATGTACCGTGCATATTGCTCAGTCAAAGAGGGATTTTGCATCTGATTTGGATAGTTAACGTTATTCATAGTCAGATTTTGGGGCATCACCAACTGATTAGATGTATGAGCCGCAGGCATGGACTGGTCAATTAATGGTACTCTAGACAACGTGGGGCTGGGAATCGAAGTTAAAGAAGGTAATCCCATTCCCATACTCATTCGGGACATGTACTGTTGGACTGCCGGAAACATCATAGGTCCCATCCCACCTCCCATCCACATAACCTGAATCACCGAGAAATTATGTTAGTGGCTTGACTGAGAAGTAATAAGGTCCGTTTTAATGAAGTGTGTTAGTATACACACCTGAAGCTGTAACTGAAGCGACTTCAAGTATTCAATTGCCTCATCAAGCATTGATGCTTTATCGGTCTGCAGTTAAGAAGAAATTCCAACAAAAATTTCACAAAATGAGCAAGAACCATACTAAAGGGTAAATATGGTACAAATAAATTAATTACTCTACATCAAAACAAATGTCTGAATCTGTGATGACCAAACAAATCCCTTTAAATTTCTAAAGACATTTCGTTCTCCTTCTTTTGACATAGAAGACGGTATGCTCTCTTTGTTAAATTTATTCTTCAGGCTCTTTTATTTTGTGGCGTTATAGTAAATAGAGCACCATTGAAGCATTTTCTATGTTAAATTCTCCATATTCAAATAAGAAGGTTGATTTCTTAAACATCAGGAAGTAGAGATATGGACCCTAGGAACATACCTTGCTACAGTGGGGTATAAGCTCCTGCAACGCCTTCATCTTTTCATTGATCCTATCTCTCCGTCTCTGCATCATGGGTAAAAAAGATACAAACTCAGTAATCAGTGTCGGTCAGATAATAAAAGAATACAGAACTGATTATATGGAATCTCATAGAACCATACCCTTTCAGAGAGGTTATGCACTTCAGCAGCACGACTTCTTTTGGCAGACCCGGACTGTCTGGATGATGACTTGTTTCCAGCTGATTCGAGCTCCGCGGCCTAAAACATTTTCAATTCCCACTTCACGATACAAACTCTTGCAATATATTTCAATAAAGAGAAATAGAGAGGAGAAAAGGTGTGTACCTCGCTCTGGCTTGCCGATTCCTCCATGTCTGTCTGTTTCCTCTTATGATCAGCACTGAAACCGGTAGATTGTCTGCACGTTCTTCCAAAGGTACTACCGGATCCACCAGATGACGTGGTGAGGGATGGCTCGAATGACTCCATCTGCCTTACTTCTCTCTGACGTATCGGTATGACCTTCTGATGATTGTCCTTCAAAGGTCTTGCTGATAGAGCAGCAGTGCCAATGCCACTGCTCGAGACACGACTCCAGTCAGGATCGTTTTGGACTTGGTTGCTGCCACAGTGGCTCGACCCGATTGTCATGGCCGGGCCATCTCTAAGCTCTTCTAAATCGCCCTTGGTTGCTAAGGGTACTTTTGTCGAATTGGCAATGTTCCCAAAACCCACCAAGGTACCACTTCTTGGGTTTGAACCAGGAAGCTGAAATCTCGGAGGAGGCATTGGATTTTGCTGCTGCTGCTGCAAAGGTGCAACAACATTATTTGGATTCGAAGCACCGAACTTAACAAACTTGTCTTCTTCAAATTGCTTGACGGGTACTTTATCTTCCAATGATGGCAAATCATTGAAGAGACTACAAAACTCCTTCTCCAGACAATCTTCAAATGGGTTGTGGATCCAAGATACAGTCTGTTCATCTTGAATCATGTGACTCTGGTTCCCGTAAGACCCATTTCCTGCAGCCTGTCTAGGCTGATCATTAAGCTTCCTATGAGTCTGGCTGCTCAAAACCACCTGCCCATTTTGCCATAACAGCTCTACAAGCTCATTGTCAGGCCTGTATATATTTATCCACTAATCAAATCAACAGAGTTTCAAACAGATTTAACAGCTACAACAGATCAACTAAGCAACACCATTTTTTTACAATGAAAAAGACATTAAAGAAAGCTACACAACAGCCATTGAAAGAGAGAAGAGAGTACAAACCCTGTAGACTTTTTCTGATGGGTCACTTGGAGATCACCTTCAAAATTCCAATCAGAAACACATGGATTCATTGTTGCCTACTTTCTGTGAAACACAATGAAAAAGAACCATCAATGATCTATAGGGGATTAGAGAGAGACCCACAAAGCACAAATAAACTAAATGATTAGTCAATTAATTACATATATTCCACCAAATAAAATAATAATAACAACATTCTTCAGAGAAAAGTCAGAATACAATAATCATTAAGCACCATCAGTTGACTTCCCCATGCAAATTCAAAATTAGTTAATCTTCAAACTTTCTTGCACACCCAACAAGGCAAAGAACATAGTGTACTATATTAATTCATAGAATTGAGAGGCCACAATAATGAAATTCAGGAAGAAAAAACTTAACACTCTTGAAACCCTTTTGCTTAAGCAAGCTAAAATTGGCAAAAACCCTGTCAAAAACAAAACTTTCTCATGAAAGAGAAGGCAATAAAAGGTACAGAACACTGAAAATTAGGTATGTTTAAATAAGACTGAGAATCAAGAAAGAAAGGAGCTTTGGGAAGAACCCAAAAGGGTAAAGGAAAATGGGAACCAGAAAACACACAGAGATTGACAAGAGGCAAACAATCAAGACCCACCTGTTGCTTTGCAGAAAAGATTGAAACTTGGAAATGGCAAAACTTGAAAAATCTTGCCTTTCTGTTTGGAATGAGAGAAAATGGGAATTGGGGAAACACTGAAAGAGGTGGGTATTATTGAAGAGACAGAGACCTCACTGGGGAGGCAATGATTGGGTGCTGCAGCAATGTAGCCAAGCTTGTGGACTGTGATGAAGTGGGTGACACGTGGCAGCTGATGATGGACTTGGGGTGAGGGTCCACCACAAGGAGAGGTCTGTGGTGGAGTGTGCTGAGTGGGATTGGGGATAGGAGGATCTAAAGCTCAGAGTCTTGTGGATGGGGGTGGATCTGAAAATGGAAGGAGGAGGTGCCACGTGGACAGGAGGAGGATTATTCTATTGGGCAATGATTAGGGACAGTGTTGTCAGATCAGAACCAAGAGTAGACCTTGAGGAACATGAACATAAACATGAACATGAACAAGAACCCACTATTTGAGCATTTTTACAGGTTGGCCTATTTACTCTGCACTGTTAAGGCTAGGGTTTGTCCCTCCAGCCATGGATGATGGACCAGGGTCATCATGGTGGTGGTAGAGTTGATATAATGCAATTCATAGGTTGAAGAATCATTTCTCTTTCCACACTAATTGGAGAATTTGGAGCAAAAACTTATCCAAACTTCTTTGACGGTACTAAATCATTTGATTAAGTATGATGTTACATGATTTTCAGTGGTTGTGCGAGGACTCCAGGTCATTCAAGTCAAATTTAAGGTAAGTTATTTAATTTTAGTTTATTCTCCATTATTGAATGCAATTTACTCACCATAATTCTTTTTACTACTGTTAAAGTCAGAATACATGACCAGCATTCGCAAATCAAAGAAGAAAATCAATCACACATAATGTTTTTTTACAGTTGAAGATTGTAGAGGATGCGATTGCGGCCCAAACCCATAAATTTTTAGAGTCGCAGTCGATCCTTACCGAGATTACAGAGGCAGACTGAGCGAAAGAAGTTTTGGTCGATGCACAAATGTCAGTGATAAAATCAGTGTCGAAGGGTAAGAGGCGAGGCACGATCGTGAGTGGATTTGGTACCAAATTCACTTGGCCTCCACAATAGTGCGGTTCGGCTCGCGCTTCTACCTTCGGCGGGCCAGAGGAACGTCTCACAATAGAGGTTAATCAGAGGATCGAGTAGAGGACACAACATCTGCAGGAGGAGCTCGAGGCACGCACTACGGACTTCGAACCCCGCACCGCCGAGCTCGAGAGACAGCTGGAATTGGATAGGTGATGAAGAAAAAATCGACAACAAAATATGTTGCGCCATTTCACTTCTCTGGCAGTGTACCGGTCTCAAGTAACAATAAAGACAAAATATAAATTAGAACTCGAATTATTGTACTTAAGGGAAAACAAAGATGATGAGCCCTCAAGTTTAGTTCTTGTGATTAACTAAGTAAATCAATTGATAAAGTAATGATATGATAAAAGTAGTAGGAACAATAAAAACAAAAACGGAAGATCCAACCAGAGAAAGGTGATTCAGAGCAATGAGGTCATATGATGGTTTCGAGATAAAATGATTGATGAGTTATGTATAGAGACAAAGTTCCAAAATTTAGGGCGACAATGAGAATTCTTATTTCCCTTAAAACTCTCTTCCGGGTAATAAAATGTCTTAACTCAATTTAAGCAACTAAGCTATTTCTATTCATGATTTAACCAATTGAAAAACACTTAGTCTAGTGAATTATTCTAACCTTCGCTTTGTGTAACCTATAGTTATAGCTATTAACTCTACTATTCCTAAATAGAATTTAAACTCAAGCTCTAATCATTCCAATTCTATTCACAAGTTCTGTTTCACAACTAAAACTTATGAACTAGATCAAACATCGGGTAGTTAAGGAGATGCAGCATGAAGAACGAAAGATTAAAGACACCTACGTACTCGATGCTATATGCATAATTAACAATCATTTAATCTCTACACCATCAAATTTTTATCACATGCCCTAAATTCAAGATGCTTAGCTATGCATAACAACAAGAGGCGTTGATATATTAATACAAAACAAATCATTCAACAACACGAGAAGAGAAAGAGAATATGAAACTCGGATTGAATTCAATCTCCATTAAATATTAGTGTTGATGAACAAAACACATGGTACAAGCTTGAATCCTCGTCTGGCCCGAAACAAGTCTGAAAAGTTATAATCCACATGACATGAACCCAAAGTGCCCGTGAGCACATATAGGCATAAAACTGGCAAATTAATGCAAAATAGAGGTGAAAACAAACTAAAGCGTGGGGGAAAAGTACCAAAAATCAAGTCAAGATGCTCGAGCATCAATAGGGAGGCCATAAAAGCCGCCAACATCCTCAACAGAACGACAATGCATTGGGAGTTGGAGGCAAAACAAAAATAAAGGAAGAATTGGATGCACAATGAATTTATGAACGAGATGAATAAGAAGATGTTGGACCGTCAACCTTAGTTCTTAGGGTTATAGGTTTAAAACATTACTTTTGTGTTAACGTTTGAATTATTTCAAAAACGTTACATCAAACTTGAATTAATTTTACAGTTTATGGATTCTCTTTTAATTGCAGGTATATGAACTATTGTTTGTATGTATATATTTATTGATGTGGGTTGATTGGGAAATTGAATCGAAGTAAGCAAGGTTTTTTTGAATTTTCGTGTTGGTACACCCGACACATATGGACATAATGTGTCGGGTATGTATACAACTCACTCGACGCATAGAGAGTAGGTTATTCGTCGGCTAGTCAAGAAAAACACGACACATATGGACGTGTGTATGCTTCGGGTAGGCAAACCAAGCACCCTACACATACAACTATGTACCTTGCATCGAGGGATGTCTTCCCTAGCTGACGCATTGGACCTCCGCATGATGTGGTGGGTTGGTGACGAACCCCTCCGGCGCATGAGACTTTAATGTATGTCTTGTATATTAAGTCCCAAACTTATATGGCCTAACGCATGTGTGTGTCAAGCCGTTTGTACCAACGCATAGGATATAGTATCCCGAAGTTTTGCATGCGTCCAATGTCAGTGAAATTACAGTGGTGATTAATTATAATATAAACGAGTTTTGTCAATTTCACCCAAATTTCTCAAAATCCTTTTCTGGTCTATAATTTTTTTCGTTGATCGTGAGTTTTAGAACTTTTCAAAATCAAATCGGGCCAGGACAGGAAAACTCGAGTACTTAATTCAAAAATAAATTACTATTAATATTTTAAATAGATTTCAAAGATATGGTATTCACATATTAGATTGGGGCTGGGTTGAGAAAATTCTAAAATAATCAAATTTCGCGGGCGGATGTATCCAAGTGGGTCAAGGCAGTGAATTGTAATTCACTATGCGCGGGTTCAATTTTCGTCGTTCGCCTTGATGTCATATCTGATACACAATGTAAATGACTCTGTGTCGAATCCTTTACAAATGAGTGAATGTAAACAAATAGCGCACCCTTCCACTAAAATGGGTTGGAAGGCCCGTATGTCTAATCTATGCAAAGTAGGTGCTCTATTCAGCAATACATAATGATCCTTCATAATTTCTTAAAGTATTTCTCATACAATTCGTTCTTAAAAAATCTCATTGTCACTTCTATACTTGTACACTTTAAAAGGCAATTTTTGCTATATTTAACCAAGTTGCCAGGATAAGGATTTGTTTTTATTTCTGTATATTGCCCTGGCTTCATGAAGATGAAGAGATTTCGAATCTTGTCATATATAATTAGGATTAGAATAGAAAATGATGTAATTTTTCAATAATAAACATTGTTTTATGATGATTTTTTTTTGCTTATGTCTAAGAATTAATAAGGTGAAAACGAGATTTCCTTTGATAATTTTTAGATTCAAATAAACATATATATGGAGCCGACATATACGAATATTTTGATCCCAAATCGAAAAACAAAATAATAAATTTTTATCGTATTAGTAATAAGAAGTACAATGAATGCAGCTCTCAATCTCATTCCAAAATCTTATCCAACAAAAGCTTGGACGGTGAGGCTAAAAATAGAAAAACAAAATAAATATAAATTATGAGAGTGCTTATGTGCTTGGAGTTAAATCTATTGTTAATGGGTATTTTCAATCATTTTCTAGTAATTATCGTTGAAAAATAAGCATAATTAAAGGCACAATTAATCTGTCCATACCATATTTCATTCCATGTGCATATCAAAGATTTTTTTTCTAGTCTAATTTTTAACATAAATATACAAATACATTTTCTAAATAAAAGCAAATATTAAAAATACATAATTTTCAAGCAAAGGGAGAAAGTTTTATGAGTAAATGAGTTTGATATAATTGCTTTTTAAAACCAAATTATAAAACATAACCCAAAACAATTGCATAGTGATTGAAATGCTAATGATTTATGTTGGTTTAATTAATGGTTTTAGTTCAACTAGTAGCTATGAGTTTACACAGCCAGAAGGAAAAATATCATATAAATACACATAACTAAGATATTTAAAATATTCTCTAACTATTTTAAAATTACTTATTGTACCTAATGTAGTTTTTAACTTATTATTTTGTTAATAATAATTTTTGAATGATATAATTGTCCTTAAGATCAAATCGCATCCATGCAATCAAGTGATCGACAAATGTGTTTTGTCTGTTGACAAGGTTTGTTAGTGTAGATTTGACTGATGCATCTCTTGTCTCGACTATTTTGATTTTCCCTTGATTTCCTTGTGACGTGAGAAAGTAATGTATAATTAGTGTTTAAATAAATTCAGGAAAAATGATATTTTTGTGCATCTAATTATACCACTTTTCTACTTTCATACCTTAATTATTTTTTTCCTTTTTTCAGTACTCTAACTATCATTTTGGAACAATCTACTCATAAAATACCAAAAATACCCAAACTACTCCTGATATAAAAAAAATTCAATTATTTCAATTATAAATTTGTTATTTGAAAAGACAAATATACCATTGAATTGTGAGTTAAATTTCTTATTTAATAGAGGGTAAAACAGTTATTTCATACTAATCAAATTCCGGTTTGATCTATTCGTCGAACCTGAGATTATTGAAATTGAACCGGTTCAATTTCAGGGGTAGTTTGGGTATTTTTGGTATTTTAGGGATGAGTTGTCCCAAAATAATAGTTAGGGTATTGAAAAAGGGAAAAAAATAGTTATGGTATGAAAGTGAAAAAATTGTATATTCAGGTGCACAAAAATGTTTTCTTCCCATAAATTTATTAAGGTTTGATTTTATATTTGGAGTTTCAATTCATCGCGAGGTTGTTCTTGTCATATCAATTTACTCAATTATATTATATCGTTTTTATATTTATGACATATATAGTATTAGAGGTTATTAGTAAGCTTTCACTTAAATTAGGAAGGAGGTTTAAGTGGGGAAATGTTGGGGAGAATTTGAGTCTACTAAGGAGGAGCACTCTCGTGAATAAACTCATATGTACATTTGAGCTCACTCTTTACCCAAAATACTAGTCAGGTTGACCTCGTACTCTTTCGATATGAGACATGAACTTACAAACCCAAATCGTCTTACACTCTCACCCACTGGCCCATCTGGTAATCCTGACATGATCAATCATATACTTCTATGGATGTTATTGGCTTATATATTTGGCTCGATTTAATGGTATGTCGGGCCGATGAGATGTGTACAAATCAAGCTCTGATATCATTTGTTAAGAAGAGCCGGGACTTGCCAAGTAGGAGCATCCCCATGAGGAAGTTCATACGCACAATAGAACCCACTCCTGGCTCAAAAGACTAGTCTTGTGAGTCTTCCAACGTAAAACTTGTACTCACATGTGAAATTCCTAATTAACATGATATGTATATAGAAAGTTGATTTCAATATCTTCTCCCCAATGAAGATCGCATTGGATATAAATTCTTTTATATAATCATTAATATGTTTCGGTTCTATGTAATTTATGTAAATTATCACGTCGGCGCGTCTATCTATGTGGGATATCAATGCTTAGCAACATCGACACGTCACGTCGACGCGTTTATTTTTAAGAGATAAATAATAAATTTATTAAGATTGGAACTCAAAATCTCCCCTTGTCTTTTGATTCGGGACCAAGAATTGGATTGTCGAAATGATATGTCTAACACCAACTCAAATGAATATTAATTTTGACATAAACAGTTTAAATCGTTCACATCGATCCAAACCCATTTGACATTTTGACGTGCATGAATCGCATTTAATTGGGCTTCCCCAATGCGCCCACAAGCCATCCTTCCGAGAGCCTTCCTGGCCCATTAAGAGGATGGACCACCATGCATTTTCCGAGAAAATTTTCCTGCCAACCAAACAGAAGCTAGAGTGAAAATGCGAGGACCACCTCAAGGCTTCAAGTATCTTCTGAGTCACATGCAATGGACACACAGTGCCTTAAATACACGAACAAGCACAGCCAAGATTTTTGGTGGCAGAGAGAGAAATATTGTAAGTAAATTAATTAATTCAATTATGGTCCATTTCTCTCAACCTATATATTTCCATCATTTATTGTGGGTCAATTTGGCCTGATCGGGACGCGACAATTTAAACGAGAAAAATGTAATTAATTCATGTATATCTATATTGGAGGTAAATTTATTAGGGTATACAATTCAATGAATACGGTCGTATGAACCGGAAATGCATAGTTTCGATCAAAAATGATTAGACAATTCATCTATATATAGTTGAATTTATGATAAGTTTATCATATATATATATGCATGATTTTGGCGAATATGATTTTATTAAAGACGAGCTTGTTTTCAATTTATTAATCTTGATAAAACTAAATGGATACATCACTCTCCACCTCAACTTTAGAATTTATGACCTCTTAAAATTAATTAAGATTCTTGTCTACTTCACATTTCTTACCTAAGTTTTATTGATCAAATGATTGGGAATATAATCTTTTGTTGAGACTGATTAGATCAGCTTAATCGGGAACAACTTGAAATGGAAAGTAACTATTATTATTATTTTTTTAAAGTATGATCAATGAATGCATGTAAACCTGATGCATGTGAATCCATTCAACACATTCACTTATATGTCTAAGGCTGCCAACATAAAGAAATTGGTTTAGGCCTACTTAAAAAATAAGCTTAAAATATGATTAAACAATGTAAAATATATTAAAATACCACATATGAAAGATTTAGAAATGCCCTTTTATATATATATATATGGGATATCAGCTACAAACCCAAAAAAACGTCCAAACTACTCATCCAACCCTCCATATTTTCACGCAGCATGATCTAGCGACACGTGGCAGAGACGGTTCGCTAACCCCGTTACATATAACCAGATGGAGAGTTGAGGGCACAATCGTCTATTAGCTTGATTGACTTATAATTTATTTCCTACTTAAACATCTGCGATAAATGCTCAATTAATTTGGAAATAAATCTTCAATTAATCATCAATATATTTTGTAACAAATAGTTAATTAATTTTGCATAA
>JAYMTP010003360.1:0-17193 GCA_036897365.1 Geranium brycei | reverse complement strand
AGTGATTCAATTGAACACACACAAAAATTACTCATCCACACACACCTCTCGGAAAAATGTTGAATCGCAGCTCTGTAAACTCTTGAAGCTCCTTTGGGGACAACGGCGCCGAGAAAGGCGATGGTCGTGGATTCGCGGCTGCCCATCTTCTGGGTTCTTTCCGGCTAGATCCACGTCCATTAAATCTAATGGAATTTACCTGAATTGTAACATAATTAGACTCAGGGTATTGAGAAAAAATATATGAAATTTAGGTATAGTAATCCTAGAATTGAGATTTGGAATTGTACAGTGATATGTAATTTTATTTGTTAAAACAGATAAAAATGAAAAATGTACTGTTTTTTAAATTTTATTAAATGTCAAAAATGTCTTTGTATTTAAAATTAAAAAAAAATACTTTTTAAAATTTGTTATTTAAAAATATTTTTTTGTGGAATAAATAATAAAAATTAATTTGCTTATGTCTATACTTTTGAATAAATCTCGAGATTTATTAAAAAGATCGCGTCGACCTCACCAGACCTCCACGGCTCGTCGACTTCTTCAAGGTTCTTCTGACACATCCCGTTTGGTTACTGAGAAAACGAGAGAAAATCAGTAGCTAGCTTGCACTGAGTTTATTGTCCTCGCAGAAATCGGTTTGGTTTCTAAATTTCTGATTGATGATTATAAATCATAGTGAAGAGTAGCGAGATGATTTCATAATTGCCTTTTAACTTTTAAGTTTGGTTTTGAGCATGAATTGCAATTTCATGGATACTAAATTTTGTTGAATGTTGAAACGAATCTGTATTGTATTGTTCTTTATTTTGATTCCTAGTTATTTCATTAGTGGCACTCTAATTTTGAATTTTGATTGCATATGATTTTGGATTATGTTTAAGAGCTGGAATGAAAATGACAGATATGTTTGACCTAATCTGGAAAATTTTCATGTCTTAGAAGATCCATGGGAATTAGTAGTGTTGTAAAAAACGCTAGGTGCTGGTCGGGCGGAGAGGGCCTTCTAGGACTAGTTGGAAAATAAATCGGATTAAAAGATTAATCGGAGACTAATTGGGGATTAATCAAACAAGTCAGTGATTTTTACAACATCAATTAGGAAATTCAAGTATGACATCAATGAGAAACCTTTAGATTAGTTCTTACATCTGGCGAATATGGATAATCGATACCCTTTGCTTTTCTTTTTGTGAATTTTACCAAAGGTCTTAATAGAAATTTTGCATGACTTGTCGTTGCCGGGTGCCTCACAAGACAACTGGCAGCTCATTGAGCGGGGCCATGCGTTCATCTTTGATTCATCTTTGTTGGTATTAACACCTGTTTCTTTGGGTAGTGACACCATGGAATTTTCAGATAATGTCTTTTGTTTTAAGTATTATGAGCTGAAACTTTGCCATCATGAGAAAGGGGTATCAGTTGGATTTGTCCATGTACGATGTATAATATTATACCAATCCCTCATCTATGCTTGGCCAAAAAGATAATCATTAGTGCTAAAATTGACGTGTTTAAAAGTTTGTTAATTTGCAATACCTTCATATACAGGTGCCACTCACTGCTACGGTAAACTTAGTTTTGGGTCAGCCCTTTCTCTTTCATTTTAGGAACTTGTGGTTCTCATAAATAGTTATATTGAGCAGGGTTCATTATAGACCGGTATTTAAGTTTTGTTTTGATTCTCGATGGATTACTTCTTCTGCATAATCACTATATTATTTATAGTCATAAATATTATGGAGTTTGAACTCAACCATACAGATATTTTGAAAACTCTGAATTGTTCCATTAGGAATTAAATGTTTGAATTTAAGAAGATAGTTATGAACGTTAACGTCAAGGTATTCAAAACATATACCATTTTTTTCAAAATTGATGTGTTGGAATTTACTATTTTCCAGAAGAGTAATACCATATTGGAGGTGTGCAAAATTGACCGTTGCTCAAATCAACTCATCCCATTTGTTACTGAGGGAAAAAGAGAATGATTCCATATTCTTTTACTTTCTTTGTCACCGTATGATATTGCTCTTTATCACAATTCTCTGAGGACATGAACTTTGACTTGGTCACAGATGATGACAACTGGATCAGTTGAGCAATGAATGTCAATCTCCATCACAGCTTTCTGGGAGCAGAATCTAGTTCCCCATTTATTGATGGTCATGATCCAGAATATAACCTCAACCATCAGAATTCTGAATATTCTAGTCTCTAAAGCTGTCCATGTATTTGCATCCTGGTTACAGAATCGACAGGTGTCCAATATCGATGCTGAGTTACATGATAACTGAGGTGTATTAACATGTGAGTTTGTCAAAAATTGTCTGCTGAATCCACATATCGTACTATAAGAAACATTTTTGACAGTTCCTTGTCGTTTTGAGTTCCTAAGACCTGGATACACTATTAATCGACTATTCATGTATGGTTCGAAAAAAAATTACTTGTGTTCTTGTTCATCATAAGAAGTGGAAATCTAAATACATGCATTTTGTAAATGCAGGTTGTGGAGGCTTATTGTTATATGCCAGGTAGCAGATGTTCCCAGAAGGCTTATCGTGCCAAAAAATCAACAATAGTGGAGCTCAAGTGAGTTACTTAACTCAATTGTAAATAAAAAGTCATGACCTCTAAACTTTTTTGAATGCATGTTCTTAGGTTGGCACACTTGCATAGATATACATGTTTAGACATGCTATGCGTTTGCTCGATCTTCTGTGTGCTTGTCAGGGACTAAAATAACTGAGATTAGATTAAGAAGTGCTGAACAATAAACCCTTTTCGGCGTTCACCCTTAATGCGTTAGGTGATTTTACTGTGATTTGTAGGTTCCGGGGCACATATTTTGAATTGGCTGTTCAACCAAAATAGTAGGACCGACTTATTGGCCCAGAAAAGGATAGAAAATCAGCTGTTTGAGTGAGATGATGTATGACTAAATTTATCATAAACATCGTACATGTACTGAGGTGTAGTGTAGGCATAGTGATAAATTGGAAACTGAAAGAGACGGAGGTATACTCCTTTCCATCTCAGTCTCAATGAAATGTTTCTTATGATATTTTATAGATATTAAGAAACATTCTTAGTGTTATTTAACTGTTCCCAAGTTATAATTCAAGTTTTAGAAATATTAGATATCCCCTTAGCACAGTCTTAAATTCATTAGTCATAAAAGGTTGGGCTGAAGTTTGGTTGTATATGCCCAGAATTATAACTTACCCCTCTATTAGTCTATTGTACTCAGAAAAGTGGCAAACCCTTATCTCACTCATGTGCTGGCCAATGCTAAAGTGTCTAATTTTCAAATTCTATCTAATATGCATAATTATTTACACCTCTACCATCCAATTACATAAGTAGTGACATCACTCCCATTGTAATTATGCCAACCAAAAAATATGAGTGGCTGTAATGGATTTAACATGCATTTCTCAAGCTAGAAGTGCTTCTGGGCACTTTATTGAGCTAAAAATCTAAAACAAATTGGCGATATATGGAAAGATACCACAGTTACCCAGTCTCTTGGATTTGCTAGTGGAGCTAACAGATCAAAAGCCAAATTAGACCCACCCTGAGTGAGAGCCCTAGGTCACATGTGACACCAGAAAAGATGAAATCACATTATGGGTCCCGCCCCAAAACTTTCCTTCACTTTGTGTTGAGATTGGCTTAATTTGTTTTTCTTAGAATTTGTTGCTGTTATTATTATTTATGTATGTGAAGATAAAGCACCATTTAATCTAGTAGAAATTTTTATACATGATTAAGTATATCGGGCCAGGTTACAAGTCGTCTTCATAAGTAATTCTTCTTGTAATTTTCTTTTTCGATATAAGATTTTATATTTCAGCAAGTCCCGGAGAGATAGAAGGAAAGAAGCAAAGACCAAACACTTTCTCCCTAATTGTTAATTAGGATACACATCATCAATTTGGCAGTACACTGGTCATAGTATGTCACCGAAATGCCACGCGAGCACAATTACTACTAATTATTAGTCATTAATAGTTAATTTTCTGTGAGTGATGCAATTCAAACCCCACAACTTCCCCCCTTTCCTTCACACACGGAATTACTCAGTTGACTTAAGCTCCTCTAATATTTTTGTTTTTAAATTTTGAACTTTTTATTCCCATATTATATATAATTCATATTATATATAACCCCGACTTGGCCTCTTAGCTTCAATTTTTCATCTTCTCCTCATCACTCTTTATTTACTCTGCAACTTTTGCTGCTTTTTATAACTCCTCTTGGGCCTCTGCAACTTATAGGCTCAAGAAAACAGAAGAATATTGATTATATGGTGAGCAGCATAAGTATGGTGGAGGCAAAGCTTCCACCAGGATTCAGGTTCCATCCCAGAGACGAGGAACTCATATGTGATTATCTGATGAAGAAGGTCACTACTGATCATCATCATTACGAATTTGAGTTTCCTCTCTTGATTGAAGTCGACCTTAACAAATCTGAGCCTTGGGATATTCCTGGTAACTATATAAACTCTTTTCTTGTGTATCATCATCAACTGATCATCTTCATATACATGCAGCAACGCATAATCATCATTAGCTCTAAGACTTCCTCGTTTCATCAGACACACACACACATATGTTCATGGTATTTTGCTAGTATCTGCATATATGCTTCATCTTAGTGGAAGCCTTTCTTGGTTTGTTTCATTTCTTTATCTAATCAGGTTGGAAACCACGAAAGCAATAAAAATATCATAACATATATGTTTAGATGGTATAAATGAGATTATACTTCACATGCATATACACTAGTCCAATATTTGTTTAGACGCTCTTAGTGATTTTCATGAACACGATCAGGAGATCGTCATTCAATATTGGGATGTTATTTATTTATTTATAAATAATACATACTCGTTTGAGAATCAAACCTGCTATTGGAATTTTCTATGTGAAGTCCTTGGTTAGGTTACCTAAACATAGTAAGAAAATCATATTTTTTGAGACCAAGCCAAAGTTTTATGACATCAATATCATATATTATGAATATTGTCTTATGCATGTATTATTATTGCTTATATACTCTTATATATAGAGAGATATGAGGTGCATGTATGCACACATATCCATATACATATAATCATGTATAATACAAATATTTGTGTGTGTATTGATTTTACATGTCTTCATCAAGAAGAATCCAGAGTTCATCTTGATAAGTTTTAGGCAGAGTTTTTGTTTGGTTTCTCCTACAAGCCCCAACATGTTCATGTCCGATTGGTTGTTTTGTTTTAAATGGCCATGAAACCTTCCCTGAGAATGATTTCTCAGAGCGATTTCAGTGTTTCACACTCATAACATTTTGAAAGAAAATTGACACTTATTGGAATCTTCCTAAAACAGAAAGTTGAGAAAGTGACTAAGATAAGAATCCTTATGAACTCAAAGTCTTCTTCTTTGCCCCACCACACACATGGCCTTCACATGTGTTCACTTCATATTCATTCATTTAATTTCATGATATAATTCATGGAAGAAATAGAACTTCTCGCTATCATATCAACTGTTCGCAAGTCTCTAATATTGTTCAAATGTAGCTTTCTTTTACGAGTAATTTTATACTATTACCATGATTGAACACATGTAGATTGTTGACCATTTTATCAACTGTTGATGATTAATTTGCTGTTTGATTCTTTGGTAGAAACTGCGTGTGTTGGAGGGAAGGATTGGTATTTCTACAGCCAAAGAGACCGTAAATATGCGACTGGACTACGCACCAATCGCGCCACGGCCACTGGATACTGGAAGGCCACCGGGAAGGACCGGCCTGTCCTTCAGAAGGGCAGCCTCGTCGGGATGAGAAAAACTCTAGTGTTCTATCAAGGGAGGGCGCCTAAAGGAAGGAAGACCGATTGGGTCATGCACGAGTTCCGCCTCGAAGGGCCTTTTGGTCCACTCAAAATTCCTACTTCAAAGGTACCAATATTTCTTTTATATAACATATTATGTTATACAGTGTTTTAAAAATTTCCGATTAGTCCCCAGATGCCCTATCTGTTTAGCTTAGCACATGTTTTTCATAACACTGATTATGAATTACTTTGTATATCTGAACGTGCAGGAAGATTGGGTATTATGCAGAGTTTTCCACAAAAGCAAAGAGGAATCAGCAAAATCAAGCATGGGGATGAGTAGCTGCTATGAAGAAACAAGCTCAATGTCTCTCCCTGCATTAACTGATTCATACATCAACTTCAACACCAACAACAACACCATTGATGACTTTGAGCAAGTGCCCTGCTTCTCCATTTTCTCTCAGAGCCAAACAAGCCCCAACAGCATGGCTTTTTCTCCACAATTCTCCAACATGGATCATCATCACCAGTTGCCAATAAACACAGCAATGGGCACCACCAAGAACAACATGGGCATGATGGGAAGTGCAGGTGCTTCTTTGGATGAGGACAATTTGGACCCTTTTGGCAGTGGCAAGAAGGTAATTAGAGCTGTTCTGGACCAATACTTCTCCAAGATTGAAAACAGCAGTATTTACAATGGAGCCATGAGAGGCTCATCAACAAGCTGCTTGGGAGATGGGAGCTCAGAGAGCTTCTTGTCTGAAGTGGGCATGCCCAATGTGTTGAATCTTTACTGATGATTTTAGCTCTTGTTTAGGTTTCAAAGGATTATTGGTATTGATTAATTACTATATTATTACCATTAAAAATATTAGTCACCTCCTAATTCTAATTGTATGAAGTAATCAACCTCAATGTGTAATGACATGTTTTCTGGTTTTAGAGTCTGCAGTAAAAGTTCAACTTTTATTAAAAATGACATTATCTATATTATTATGAAGTTCATTTATTTGTTTCTCAAATCTGGATCTCCAGGACATTCTCTAAATTGTATTTATAAATGGGTCGTACTTGTACTATATTTAATATTTTTTTCTTTTTTGTCACTATCCTCATAACAAATAAGTATATATAATGAGGAAAAAAAATTACTAAATCCCCATGACATCATCTCATTGATTCTCTGACAATTTTTATAAGTAATTAAATTTTATAAATAACTTCACACGTACTTAATTTTGTGACACGTTTTAATATGTATGTACGACCTTTACGTGGACCTGTTCTAAACACAACTACTATTTATGGGAAAGTTGAATTTATCAAAGAATAAATGAATCTTGGAAAATGCCCCATTTTATTGACAAAAAAAATCAACAAAAGAAGTTTTTTTATCATACTATTGTCATGTAAAACAAATTTGAGTACGACAATTTTTAGTAAATACAAATAGTTAGGTTTGGTAATTTGGACCCTACACAACTTTTGTTGTTGTTGCAAGTTGACCTTTTCGGTTTTAGAAAATGAAAAATACATTATCTGAATAATTGACATTATTATGTGCTATATGCTTACTTATTTTTAGTGGTATTTCATATTAATTAATTTATCATAAAAACGACAATTAAGATATTTTTCTAAAAAAAATCACTTATTCAATACACGTAAAATATAATATTAGATAGTGATTTTCATGATATCAAATCTTCGTAGTGATGAAAACTACTTCTCACCAAACTCCCATGGTTCTAGGATCCAATATGGATTTGTTTCTTGTATTTTATAAAAGTCTATATGAACACAAATATTTAATCATATATTTTGTTACAATAATCAAATGATTTTAACATTGGAGTTATTTGTCTTTATTTAGGCCCAATTTGCTCTAAACCAGAAGGCTTTACACTGGACATGTAGCCCATTTTCAAGCCCATTCCACAACCCACAACTGTTACAAAATAGCTTCAAATAAATGTGAAGACTCGGGCCATTCTCGTAGAAAGACAAAATGTACTCGATCGGGTAGGGGTGGGCCCGTTGCAACCGGAATGGGCCTCGAACCGAGAACAAACCGGACCTATAATTGAAAATTGAAACTGTGGATAATGGTACGGTTTTGAACTTAAGAAAATCATTCTATTTCGATTTGAAATAAAATCAGAAAGATTCATGTTGCTATGTGTCCACCTCTCGTCTACTCACACATGTTATTTTTTTTTTGAAAGATAGCCCATATATTATTAAGACATATCTTTATCAAGTACAACAAGAAGTTCAACCGGATATGTTCTGGGTAGAAACTCACTATTAGGGCCCGAACAGGCAGCAGACGCCATATAATGCGCTGCACAATTACATGATCTATTTACAAAATTAAAACGAAAATTACAATAAGAAGTTAGGAGGGATACACAATCTTGGAGGATCATTTCAATATTGATTGCAAGGGTCTTGACCTATTTAAACTCTTGACCGAGACAAGACAATCCATCTCGAAAATGACTTGAGGAAAGCCAAATGATCTGGCCCAGCAGGCTCCCTGTAATAGAGCCAAACTTTCTGCCAGGATAGGATCTGTGACACCTCGAATGGATATACTCTTTGCTCCCAAACAAGCACCGTCGATGTCTTGGATAACCAACCCCAGGCCGGCCTATTTATTTGTTAATTTATTTGTAAAATTTATATTTCAATTGGTTTGTAATAATTACATCTTTTAACATTCTGTTTTGGTTAATATTTTTTTATCAACTATTTTGATTAATATATTTTGTAATTGCAAGTTTACTGTTTTTAGCTATAAATCAAGCTCAGATTTATTTAGTTCATCTTATAAATTGAGAATTAAATACCGCAGTAAGAACTAGACCGTTTCCTTACATATCGGTTTTACGGTTTCGAGTAAAGTTCCAATAATTAATGGGGAGCCGAAGGGTCAAGGGCGATCCGGCTCCAATCCAACCCATACATCGGGGATGGTTCCCCGACAAGACCCACTTGCACATGCTCAACCAGATTAGATTCGATACAATATAACTTTCACATAATCAAACTTTTTGCATCAAGTCAGACTCCACAACTAAAAATACCAAACATAAATTCAGAAATCTCAGCAACACAATACATGACTTACACATAATATATACCTCCAAGAACGCCATATCATTGCATATGCAAGAATTTACATGCACAACAAGAGGATTATAGAGCTCAATTTAAACACATATAACCACAATATCACACATTACAACCCATACACTATGGTTTTCAAGTCCTCACAATACTCACTTAACATTTCACAAACGTTAAAACATAATACACATACCAATAGTGCCCTACTGTGCCAAGGCGCTCGTGTTGTAAACCAGAAGAGCGCCTCCGGCCAGAATCCCTAGAAGCGTAACTGCCCATATCGCTAATCCCGTAGAACCTGAAACCAGTAAATAAACAAAACTTCTTAATACATTATTAACGCCTTGCCTTGAAGTTAAAGGAAAAATGTCACTCACCTCCGGCGTAGACATCACCGGACGGAGACCATTCCTCCGGGCTGTAGATTGGACTGTTCACCAAAACAATAGAGACTAATATAAGAATTAATTCATATGCTAATGTAACTATTCAGCATATCCCTTAAACCATAAAAAATTGAAGCAAATATTTGATATATAACTTGAAATAATTGATGCATCAAATACAAGAAGAATGTTGAAAGTTAAATAATTAATCTACCTGTAGCCATCAACATTGGCACCATACTTGTCGACAAATTGGTACACACCCTTTCCCTGTAAAATCCAATTCACAACCTTACATTAAATGTCAATGTCATGAAAATCATGTCACCTACTACAAATCCCAAATCCAATGTAAAATAATTGAAATCAGGATAGGTATGGCAAATGGGCGGTTTTAGTGATTCCCAAACTCGCTCGGGTCAAATTCCCGACAGGGATTTCTCAATACCCAATTCCCGTCCCTAAAATATGTAATTAAATGAATTAATAAATAAAAGTATATTTTATTAATAACATATACTCAGTTTATCTTATAAAATTGATATACATATATTGAATGTATCGGGTACAGAGCAGGCGGGAGGAGATGAGTCGCCTCACCCCCTCGAAAATACTCGTAACCAGTGTTCTAATGATTCCCGACTTGTCCGATTAAACATCGATTAGTCTCCCATTAATCTTCTATAATTCTCAATTAATCCTTCAATCTGATTTATTTTTCGGTTAATTTCTGATTAGTCTCCATAAGATCCTCTCCGCCCGACTAGCGCATAACATTATTTTTAGCACTCTGCTCGCAACCCATAAATTTTTGGGGTTCCCCAAAATAGGTGACATATATCCGATCAAACTCAATAACTAAAAGATCAATCCAACCATTTATAGTTCAATATCTCCAAAAACCCTTATAAGTACTGATTCTTGATAGAATATGAGCAAAATGAATCTTGCACCAAATTTATCAGTTCAAACTTTGAAATCGAACCAATTTTGTCAACAAAAAGAAGAACAATGAAAGAACTCACAGTTGGCTTCCTTCCTGAAGCATCCTTCCCTTCCCTCAAGTTCATGCCACCTCCAATTCCTGAAAAATAATATTAAAAAAAACATATATAACAAATTATACATGTACATGAACAAGAACATAATATATTATATAGTTATACACATAGAAATTTGTTATACACACATGGTGTTCTAGAAATTCCCGTATGGACCTATTTTTATAACACTAGTTTCTAACAAATCGCCCTATCGATTTAAATTACCAGTTATATGAAATAGGGTCGATGTCCAAAAAACATCTGCCTAGACCGATTTTTAGAACACCGGTATACATGCACATACCATAGGGCTTGTCAGTTTTGATCTTCTTGCCACCACTGGCCATGACCCTGAAAAAGGTCTTCTTCTTGGTGACAAGAGGAGGGAGACCCTTGGCAGGGGCTGGTCTTAGGCTCAGTGAAGAGGAGGCCATCACTGTGGCTGCCATTTTTCTTTATCACTCTCTCTACACTCTTTCTTGATCTCTCTCTCTCTCTCTCTCTGTTTCCAATACTTGACTCAAGACTAGTAATGGGTACTTGTATTGTATTAATTCATGTGACTTGGTGTTGGTGAAATCCAACGTGGCATTTCTTCTTTGGGCCTTGTGGATATCATATTGCTCAACATTATCCAAATTGATAGTGCTCTTTTTGACCTCTTGTGTTTAGGCCTTCTGGTGCACTGATTGTACTTGAGCCTAGAAGGGTCTATGTTGATGGCAGGGTTTATTTTATCAATGTGAGGTCTTGATTTTTACAAATTTTGAAATAGTCTAGAAGTTCTATTTTTCTATTAATCACAACGTATAAAATTGGACTATTAAGCATATGTGATATTCAAGGTTGTGAAACTCGAATATCGAAGATATATCAGCGAGATGACAAACTCGGAGAGATCACAGAAAAATCGCGACAAAACACGCTTTGAAATAAATAAATAATTAAATATACATTTACTCATATTTATTATGTATTATAAACAAAACGAATGATATTTAATAGTTTTAATTTTAAACTTGTCAATAATTACTATTTTGGGTCATGTAATTGTTTATAAGTTAAATGTCAAATCATAATTAATTACGCGAACTGAATCATACCGAATTAAACTGAAATTAATTAAATTTAACTAAAATTAATTAATCTAGACCGGATTTAATTTGAATTTACTCGATTAATCGATATTTTGGCCATATTCGCAATATCGTCGTGGAGAGGTGAAATTTTTTGATATATCGCCGATACCTATCCGTAACATCATGAATGTTATCATTTATGATTAAAATTATTTTATTTTATTCTAAATTTTCAAGATTCTATTATTAGCTGATCATGTCAAAAAGCCAAAAGCCAGACCTACGTGGAGGGAGGCACTTATTATTTATTGGGCCGTGGAGGGATAGAACTAGTCTGGGCTTAGCTTGATTAAACATCGAGGCCCACTAGCAAGTAAGAGTCATGTGGGGTCTCAAAACGCACCGTTTTCGGTCAATCCGGTTAAACAGAAGACGCCGGAGCTCAGCTCCTCCATCAGAGACGTTCACATGAATTCTTACCATCATGTCTCGTCCGCTGCCGTGAAAAGCGTTGGCGCTGCCATTACTGATAGAATACAGTTTCCGGGGCTCGGCATTAAAAAAAGTGTTTGACTCCGAAAAATAATCAGCTTGAGTTCGAACGAGCTTATATAATTAAGTTCGAATTTGTCTAAAAAAATAATTATTAAATTCGAATTCCGCTCGACTCGAATCGAGTTAAAAATCATCATTATTGCTATTTTGAATAAATAATTGTACCAAGTTGGATCAGGAGCCTTGATAAGTTCAGCTCGAGTTCAACTTTCTTAATAAATGAATCATGACCCTAAACGTAAGGTTAGATTTGGTGAAAACAGCCATGAAGTTGACGAATATTTAACGGATCCAGCTCGAGTTTTGTTACACATCTTGGTACAAATCAAGTTGCCTGATTCATTTTTATTGGGCCTGTTGGCCCAACTTCAACCAAGTGGGCCTGAGTGACAAACATTCAGAAGATTCTAGAACGCATCTGAAAAAGTTGGTCCTAATATTCTATAATCGTAAAGTTGGTCCAACCACTCCACTCCTGTCCTGTGGAGTCCACTACATTTGCTTTCCTTCCCATAGAAGGTTTTGACTTCACATTATATATAGACACTCAAAACTTAAATAAAAAAGACATTTTTACAACACTTAAAGAGTGAGGAGTGAGGGCTCAGATTCAGATCACACACAGATCTGAGAATCAAGAAATGGGCATTTTCTCTTCAGCCACAGTAATGGCTACGCCGGTGAAGAACGCTTGCAGCTACGGCTGGTCCACTCTCGCCGCCGTCGCCAACCGCTTCGTGCGCCGCGGCAAAGCTCCGGCTGACCCAGTAGCAGGTCTTCTCATTTCTTTGCCATTGTTTTGATTTTTATGCCGCCTCTGCTCAGATCTTGCTCAATTAGGGGGTTCACACATATTTTTGGGTGATTGGGGAAATTAGGTTTCGCATTTGAGTTTCTTTTGATTATGGCAATTCTGGGTTTTTTTCTGCATTTGCAGGTGGAGTGCCAGGAAATGATAAGGGTAGTGATGACGATGAGGTGAACGAGGCCGACACAGATACCAGCAACATACCGGCAAATGCTAGCGACATGGGCATTGAGGATTCAGCTACACAGACGATCTGTGTTTGTGATCCGTTGACTGTAGAGAGCATCAAGGATGCTGATGTTCATGTTGAAACTGATGCTGTGGTATGCGACAAAGTTGGGATTCGGGAGCGTATTTCCTCGGCAATTCCTTTGGTCAAACAGAAAATACTCGACTCGAGGAACTTCTGCAGGAGTTTTTGCAGTTCTGCAGCTGCAAAAGCCGATAGCTCAGCCATGGCGGATGCTATGGGGAAGATGAAATTCTATTTCCGAGACGATCAGGTCCTAGCTGATCTTGGCTGGATTCTCGTCGACATGGCCAAGGACATGGCCAAGGATATGGGCTCCAATGCCATAAGGAATAAAGCCAGGCGCGTACCAGGTCTCTTTCTCGTTTCTTGATTACTCTTTCCTCGGCTTTATCATTTTATAGCTTGAATTAAGGTTAAAAGACATGTCTATAATCACAGACCCAACACTGTTTGTGAAATGGCCATGTGATTAGTTTTGTGTTTAGTTTATGTTCATTTAGAAATATACATATCCTATTTTTGAATGCGCCTTCATAGTTTCCGCCAAGATTGAATTGATAGGATAGTGAGTTTTTTTGTTGTATAAAAGGTCATTAATGTAGCTTCATTCTGTTTGCAGGTGTGTTGAAAGCATATGATAGGATTTCAATGAGACTGAATAGGTTTGGGGGACGGCTGCAAAACAATTACCAATCCTTGAGCAACACCAAGGAGATAGAGGATCTTAAAAGAGATCTTAAGGAATTGCGCGCTAGGATAGATAAATTAGAGAAACAATGCAGTTTTTGCACTTGTGGCTGCAATAATCTACATGACCAACCAGAGGTACTGGAGCCGGATTTCGGTTTAACATCCAAGATCACGCCATATGAAGACTCAAGCTCGGAAACTCTAACCCTGAAGTCAGCAGAGTTTTCATGATGTTTTCACACGTTTTCAACTTTCAAAGACAGGGAAACAAAGAATCCTAGGAATTCGGCTTTGTTAGGTTTACAAATGTGATTCTAGTTGCGAATTCAGCTTTGTTAGGTTTAGAAATCTGAGATAGAAATGTGGATTCTATCAGTGTAATCAAGTAATGTGAATGCTTAGGCATTATGTGTAAGGAATGTGTTTATGTGTAAAGATTTGGATGTTTTGTTTCAAATCTCTCTTGATGTTATTTTCAAGACTAAAATTTGATGAAAACCAGAACAAAACACTAATCATTGACCACAAAACCTATCTCAGATTGCAGTTAAGTTCAAGAAGGTATAATTTTGGTCTAAACAACAAAATCCATGTGTTGACTTTTATTTATGTGCATGAATGAGAGTATAAGATACAAGTTCATACAGATTGAAGAAGATCCAAAACCGCTTTCCTGCTTGGCATGCTCGGGATGGCTCCTTTAACTTGCACGCACAGAGAAGCTGCTGCAGCTGCACACGTTGAGAAGAAGAAACGAATCATGAGAAGCTCGTTTTCAAAGATCACAGAGAAAATAAGTATGGAAGATGATTAAAGTTAAACATACCGGCAAATCTCAGACATTCCTTTTGGGACTTCCCCTCAACAAGAGCAACGGCAAAAGCAGCAGTGAAGGTATCGCCAGCTCCAGTCGTGTCAATGACCTTTGTGGCTGATATGATAGGTTGTATGATTGGTTTCTCCCCTTCCACGAATAGAGCAGACCCTTTGTCCCCGAGTTTCACAAGGACTTGCTTCACGCCCTGTGATGTTGTGTAACAACAAAAGGTCGAGCTACCGCTACAGAAATCTGAAATTATTGTATGAGGGCGTGAAGGATTAGTTTACCATTGCATAGCATTTGGCAACAGCTTGACAGATTTGGTCAAAACTATTTGTCTGGATTCCAGTCAGGCGGCCAAGTTCGCTCTCGTTTGGACTGAAAATATGGACCGAGCTCAACAGCTCTTGTGGGATTGGAGTGTCCATTCCTCCAGCATCCAAAATGACCGGAACACCAGCATTTCTTGCAGCCTGCAAATGACAGTTCATAATAGCCAAACGTTAAAACACTACTATCGAACTAGGGGAAATGCCAAATACAATTGAAAGCCTCAGTATGTAAATTAGAGCCAGAGCAACAATTAACACATTAAAGAGAATTTTGCATGACATGAGGCGATAAATACACCCAACTGTGGGATATGATAATCTATCCAAAAAAATCACGGATTCATACGGTAATATATAACCAGAGCACCATCACAAAGAGAACATTTAAACAACAAATGTTCTATAAGTGTCCAAACTAATATACCAGTTTCTTGAAGATATACTAAATCTCGACATGGGAGTTGGCTACTCGACATGATACGAACTTAGATTATACCATCAACTCACCACCGTTCTTCCCCACAGCAATTTAACACTCCAAAATCTCCCACTGCAAGCAATCAACAAACCCACAAAACCCTCAAAATCAAATCAATATTTTTCCTAACAGATTCGACCATAAACTAACATAGCCATCAAAACTCTCATCAAAACCTAAAAATCTTCCCATCACCAATTAACCAACACTAAACACATCAATTCGATCTCAAGTTCATATCCATTTCCTACAAACAAACACGACCAAACCTATCCGAATCAACCATGATCTGCACTACATTACACGAATCAAAACCCGACAAGCGACCAAAACCCTGACCTCGGCAATCTGGATATTAACAGAATCAGGAATCTCCCTCTGAAGCAGCACAATCCCAGCACTCCTCACAACCTCCAGGTCCCTCTCAGACAAAGTCTCTGGCCAGCCGCTCATGTTAGCTCCACCCACAATGATGATAGAGTTCTGGCCACCAGATTGGAGCATCACCACGGCATGACCGGTAGGTGAAGAGGCCACAGCGTTGACATAGTCAAGCCTGACACCACCATTCTCGAGAGCCTCAGTGACGAGCCTCCCATGAGCGTCCTCGCCGACCCGACACAGAAAAAAAGTCGGGTACGAGAGCTTGCCGCCGCACGCGGCCTGGTTCGCGCCCTTGCCGCCGGCGAGGGTCTGGCCGGTTCTGGCCGAGATCGTCTCGCCCTCCTTGGGCAGCCTCTCGATCTCGACATAGATGTCTGCATTGGCCGATCCGACGACCGCCAAAGGTGAGGTTTTTTTTATGGGTTTTTCTGGGATCGGATCGGATTGGGGCTTTTTTGAGCATCTGATGGAGAGGGATTGAAATGGGTTCGATCTTGATGATGGGTTTTGGGGGTTGGAGTGGTATGAGACTGTGGCGATGGTTCTCGTGGCGTTGAAGGAGTGATGTGTGATCTGGGTTTTGGGTTTCAGTGGATTGCTTGGAGCTGGAATTGCAATTCCTCTCATATTTCTCTGAATTCAATCTCTGTAGTTGACTTGATGATCGTGCTTTTACGTGTTTCGTGGAGAGGACGAATGATTTATAAATGGAAAACTAGTCATTATAAATCTAAAAGTTATTGCCAATAGGTTCTAGTTTAATTCTTGAATTGAAATAATCATTTAATTTTGATTCAATTTCAATTTTTAAAATCTAGAACTACCAGTTAATCGATGAAAATTAAAACTGAAATCAATTATCTGAAGTTTGATATGGGGCTCGCCCCTAGCAAGTTTCCAATAGACTTGCTCGATATTGAAATAATGGGTCATTGTAAGGATCTCATGTATTTGTTTAGTAATGAATATAGTAATATATTTTAATGGAGGCTGTCTGATGGGGATATCTTTTTATGCCGGATTCGGATGTCCCACACCTGCGCGGAGCTAATTTTTATGAAGCCATGCTCAGGACTATAAAGTGCTCGGAATCATCTATTTTGAAACTTGTTTCAATGACTTGGATGCGAGAGTTGAGATTTACAAGTTGAACGCCAATAACTGAAAATTCATGGATGGTGATTTTGACCTTCCCTATGTGCCCCAATATTAATGGTTTTTGCTTGTGGTATTCCACATATGACATTCCATAGTTCTGAATGAATGAAAAGTCGTTCGGGGCAACTATGCTTCCCAGTAATATCTATGAAATAGTTAGAGAGTTACAGATGTTGATGTTCATGACCGTCGTCCGAATTGACATTATAGTTGGTCAGCCCTTAATG
>JAYMTP010003359.1:0-17193 GCA_036897365.1 Geranium brycei | reverse complement strand
CATGTTCGTCTTCGTCTCTCTTAACCAAACCAAATGAAAAGCGTAAGTGGATATGAGTTAGGATATAGGTTAGGTAGCGTTAACACTCAGGGACAAAATAGACATTTCAAATCATTCTCAAACAGAAGTTATAACGGTGAGACAAAATATGTATTTGGTGACCTCACAAATTAAATTAGATTTTTGGTGACCTAAGTGAGACTACAAACTTTTGTGGTGATCTTAGTGAAATTACCCAAAAAAAGAATAAATGATTATTATCATTAACTAAAAAACATATACTAATTAATTATCTTGTTTAAACCAATCGTCGTCATCTCCCTCACTTGACGAAACCCCGACAACGTCGCAAACGAGAACCTGTTGGCCGCCTCCGGCGTGATCAATGTGTCCCCCAACTCTCCTCCGTCTAGATTGAGGCTGTGAACCATATCTGATGTCATGGAGGGGTATGTCTCTGGCCGAAGTCAAACCTCCACCCATCCTCCTAATTCTGACCTATTTCCAGGGCTAACCATCCACCACACATGAACTCATAAAAAATCGACGTCTCTCTAAGTCACGAACAGAGATCCAGATTCAGATCGAGAGCTACGTCTTCGATTGATTTTTTATTTCTTAAATTTTTTGAAGTTGAATGTGGATCGAAGAATAGGGCGGAGGAGGGTTCATTGAAAATTTCATTTTTTGTCCATTTATTTGCCCAAATTTATATATTTACCCAAAGTTTCGATTGTTTGTTTTGGGAAATATGGTAGTTTAATTGAAGAGCTTGTTATGTGCCACCAATATATGAATATGATGAATTTATGTTGTCTATGAATGAAGATTGAGACGTCCATTAAAACGACGCTGCATTGATTGTAAATTTGTAATTGATGAAATGCGTGTGATTGATGCAATAGGAAATTTTTTGCTTTTTCATTATTTTATTTATTTTTTGAAATGACTATTATGCCCTTACATTTAATTTTAGATACAGGTACAATTTTCATTTCATATGAAATATATATTTGAGTTTTGTTTGATTTTTAAATGAGGGGTATTTTGGTCGTTTTCGAAAAATACTGACGGAATATCTAAAAAACTTAACGAAGTTTACTAAAGTGAAAGAAAATTATAGTTAAAGCAGCACACAAGCTAAATCGAAAGTTAGATGTACTAAAGTGAAAATTCTGGATACTTAGTGCACTAAAGTGCAATTTTCCCTTCATTTTATTTAAAGAAAAATTCTCATTATATACAAATATGGTCTCACGTGACCTACAAATCATAATTTTTTGCACAACTTAATTGATGTGTAAAAAACAAAGTTAACTAGTGTGATTCTGCAAACTAAAAGCAGTATCAATGTGAACCATAAATCATGCACGCTTAACTATTGTGAATTGTAGTATAAATAATTCAAATAATTTGGATTTAAAAAAACTCAAATAATTTATTTTATATAAAAATTCACACGGGGGCGCATTCCAATACAAACCAGTGTATAAATGCGAACGTCTGAACTTATTTTAGCCGTTGGATTGCAACAGATCTGCGAAGTGGTAATGGAAGGAAAAATAGGCGCAACTTCCTACATTGGCATGACGTAAGGGTATTATGGGAATATACACTATGTTCATTATCTGTTTATACCGTGTTGACTCTGTATATATCATATGTGTAGCATGTTTATACCATACTATAACCATGTGTGCACTTGTTTATAATTTCTAATATGTCCATACTCTATTTATACCATATTTATATCATGTGCATACGATGTATACATAGTTCATACAATCTGCAATCTGTTTATACATGTTCACACTATGTTTATATTGTATATCATGTTTATACCAAGTTTATTTCATTGTTAAACTCTGATCACACAAGTTATAGTCTTTTTATATCACGACATACTCTGTTTATACCAGTTACCATGCAAAAAGACAAAATTGCCCTCCCCACTCTGTCACTCTCCATCAGTTTTGGTGGAAACAGTTGCTTCCACGTGTCACGCGGTGGAGTAATCTCGCCAGATGAGCAGTCCCAAGCCAAGTTCGGACGTTTTGTATTCTAACTCTGGTTTGTATTTGATTTCTCCTCATTCACATAATGCTCAATGCTAATGGCTAATAACCATGCATGCGTTCCACCACAAAACTATAGTCGGGCCATCGAAATAAAAAATAAAACAGCACTCCCTTATACCCTAAAAATAATGAAAAATCTCGTTGAGGCTAATTTGACGGGTAATAATGAAATAATAATAATAATAACAACAACAATAATATATATCATAATAATTTAGGGGATTATTGCATAAAATCATGGTTAACTATACAGTTTTAACATGGAACTATGGTAATTAAAATAGTGTTAATAATCACTACGGTTAACTAGGCTTGTATTCAACTGAAAACCACCCCCTTAGATGAGAAAATGAGAATTTATTGTGACCATTAGATGAAAATTTGGGTAGTTAGGATTTTTACTGATTATCGATGACATATGAGTGTAATTATTCACAACTTGTTATTAATTTTTATCTAATTACGGTTTCATTTACTTCTTATTTGAGGATTTCATGATTTCAATTTTACAAATACAATATTCACATAAAAAAACTTACTATTTCATGAGTTATTATTTTATTTTTTTCGATTTCGTGATTTTATTTGTACAATTAAAGGAGTTACACATTATTTCATGATTTTATTTTTACTTCATGATGCGAGTTTAATTTTTGCGAACCCAAATTTCATATATTTAATTGCACGTTTTATTTCATATGAAGTCTTTGTTCTATTATACATGTTTCATATGAACACGTTCTAAATTGAATAAGAAAAAAGACGAAATAATGAATCAAGATTTTCTTGAAATATACACAATGAAACAATGTTTTAAAACTAGATTTAATAGAAAAGAAATAATGAAACAACAAATCAAAATCAAATTGAGCAATAAACCATCATTTTAAACCTAAATATACAACAATAAAACAATCAAATCTGATGCTAAATTGAAATTGAAAATAATATTAAAATATAGTAATGACACAAGTTTCATTTTCCTCCCCACATTTGACTCATATACCATTCTGACCAATTATTTTATTTATTATTAATTCGCCTATTTATCATAGTCATTGATTATTTTCATTCTACTAATAATAATGGTATGCACCAATTGGACCCATAGAAATAGTTTTTGCATATTCACAATAAACAAAAAATGTGCTATTAGTCATCACGGTTAATTAATTAATTTATGCAATATTACTTAAAATTACCAAAAACTTCATCGTTTGGTATCACTTGAGTGACATAGTTTAAGATATCGAAAGTTCTCGTAGTCTAACAATAATATAAAAGTTAAAACTTAATGAGGTGTCTTTGTATTTGTTGCACAAATTTAAAATTCCTCTAAAAAATTCCTCTCCGGCAAGTCTAGCGAAATGACGTTGCTAGATCGATCTTCAAGCGACCTAATACTACTATTGATAATCTATTCAGATTTAGCACTAATATTTTACACACATATATTTTGAGTTCACCATTGAATTTGGAGTATATATTGTTGCTTGTTCCTTCTTATGTCGTTGGATAGTGTTTGTGGTCGTAAGTTGCATGTTTATATCTTTAACATCTATTTGGAGTAACTTGGAGTAAGCTTGGTGTGTAAGGAGTCGAGAAGTTGCAAGACGTATGTCAAAGGACATGTCATGGGTCGAAACATGACTTGTCACAGGCCGGAACAGTGCCCATGACATTCATCTAGAAAGCCGAGGAAGAATGTCTCAAGACATCACGCGTTAGGACAAGGCACATGACATGTTCGGATATCACATAGAGAGTTGTTCTTGAACGTAGCACATGCAAGAGCAAAGTGCAACCGTTTATGTCATGGGGTATTACGGGTGATGACATGGCATGTGACATTCCACTTTTCAGACTATGTAAAAGCAAACCCTATGCTATCTTTTAAGGGATACACACCTCCCACATTTATTGTATTATTTTAAACCTCTACAACCATTTGTGAAGACTTAAAAGACCACTTGGAGTGCATTTCTAACATTCCACTCCATCAAAAGGGATCAAGGCATCAAGGGGGACAAGAAGTGGGATTTGGATTAAGCTAGGAAAAACCATTTTGGGTTTTGGGTTTTATCCACTTTTCTCTCCTAGCACTATTTCATGTATTTGATTGGAGCCATATGGTTATTGGATAATCTCCCATAATTATGGATGATAGACTTTGTTATAGATTGTTTTTTCCTAATCTTTCAAGTAAGTATTTGATGATGCATTTTTAGTACATTTATACCTGTTAACTTGTTATTAGAGTAGTTGTATTAACTATTGATTGATGTTGAGAGAGGAAGTTAGAAGTGGATCTAGGAGAAATTGAGGGTTAGGGCTCGTAGTGCGACACTCAAACTGCCTTTGGCCCGAGATTGTCCGGTTATTGCGGTCTTGAGGTGATGAGCTTCTCCATCATACATTTGAGCTTAAAGATGAATTGAGCTCTCCATGTGCACCCTTCATTTAAAAGTATTTTTTTTATTTAAAAATAGTTATGTTATATAGTTAATTTTGAATTTTAACATTAAATTACAACGTCATAAAATTAATATTAACGCTACAAAAAAATAAGTTAATTGTGGTGATTATTAGTTATTTATGTTTAGGAAAAATGTTGCATAGATACACCAAAAATTTGTCTTTCTAACACAAATACACTTAAGTTTAAATAACTCTTTTTAGTGTACTCAAATTATAAAGTGTCTCAAATCGTGACTAAACATACGAAATAATGAAAACTTAGGTGAGTAGAATGATAAAATCGAATTTGGAAGATACATGTTAAAAAGATAAAGTTTTGGACGTGCCCTTTCCTCTTTTATTTACAAAATTGGTGTGGTTATTATCGTTTTAAGGACAAAAAAAACTTCATGTCCATGTTAGAATGTAGAAATATACAGTGGCGAGGAAGGAGGAGGAACTAAAGAAATTATAATAGCAATTTTTTTAGGGTAAAAGACACTAAACCACACCCAACAATCTCCAAAAGATATATAACTACCCCATTTTTCAAAATGGATAGTGAGCTACACCTAGAGATCATAAATTGACAGATAGCACCTACCGTTAGAATTTTGGATGGAATAGGTTAAAATTTAAAGTAAAAAGACGAAAATGCCTTTGGTCAGACTTCAAATTTTTAAAATCATTTCATTGTGAGAATTTTGGTTGTTTCTTGGCTCAACCTTCACCGACCTCGGAACAACTTCGTCGGTCGTCCTCGCCTCCTCGCCATTGACCGGAGATGTTTGCCGTGGTCGTTGCCGGAGATGCTCGCCGGAAAAATCGAACCATCACCGGAACAACTTTCGCTTCTTCTTCGCCAAAAAGGATGTGCACTCACTTAGTTTTGATTTTTTTCAATTTCTTTAATTTTGATTTTTTTTTTGCCAATTGGTTTTTGCAAATGGTCTTAAAAACACTTCCATTTTAGCTTCTTTCTTTTTTTTATATTTTAATTCTTGAGTCATCTTCCTGGTAATTTTCTGCAAAACTATTTTGATTCTCTATTGTTATTTGGCTCTATCCATCATTAATTACATTCACTGCAATGCATTTCAGTGGTTTCAGAACTTCTATCAAATCTACAAATATAGCATGGCCCTATCAATTGCATAAAATCAGTTAAAGATGTTTTTATTGCTAAAATTGTACAGGTTGAAAAAAAGTTAGTCAAAACATTTTCACCACACAGGCGAGAAAATTATGAATAATTTTATTTCGTATGGTGACTGGCAATGCATTTAAGGGAGGTTATTGCCATCCAGATTTTAGCAATACCAGGATGACCGACAGACGAGAAAATTATTTTGTATTTCTCCGGCCACGGTTCAGTTTCTCCGGCGAGCATTTCCGGCAACGACCACGGCGAGCATCTCCGGTCAATGGCGAGGAGGCGAGGACGACCGACGAAGTTGTTACGAGGTCGGTGAAGGTTGAGCCAACAAGCAACCAAAATCCTCACAATGACATGATTTTGAAATTTTGAAATCTGACCAAGAGCATTTTTGTCTTTTTCTTTAAAATTTTAACAGATTTCATCTAAAATTCTAACGGTAAGTGCTATATGTCAATTTATAGTCTCTGGGTGTAGTTCACTATCCATTTTAAAAAATTAAGTAGTTATGTGTCTTTTAGATTGTTGGGTGTGATTTAGTGTCTTTTACGTTTTTTTATTTATTTTCATTATATGGGCAAACGTATTGTGACGAAAGATTCAAAGGGGTAGGATCAATTTGTATAAAGGAGCATGGGTTCGGTAGTGGGTCCACAAGCAAGCAGAGATGAGGCAGAAATGGAGGAAGGAAGGAGCAGGAACAGAGAGAATTAAATTGGGTTTAAGGTGAAGAATGAGAATGCTCTCAAGCTGTTGCTTTCTCTTTCCTCCTCCTTTCTCTCCCCTGAATTTCCTCTCCTTTTGCCATTTTTCACTTCATTGTTTATTTCTTCTCTTTACGCATTTTGAAAGAAACCTCTTCACATATTTTGCATTCTCTCTCTCTTTTCTGTATCCCCATTTCCTCTCTACAAATAATTTCCAAATCTCTTTCTTCTTCTCTCTGGAAAACACGTACACATACACACACTTGCTTCTGATTCTTTTCTGCAATGTTTTGCTCTCTCTATGCTCGGATCTTGTTCACCCTCTTTAACAAATTACGGTGAGCATTAGGGCTCTCTATCTCTAGTTCCTTCTTCTCTTTTGGTAAATTTCATTTGGATCTGTACATGTTTTTTTTTGTTTCTGAATTGGGCAAGTCTGGGTTTGTTTTCTGAATTCCGAGCTTTCTTTTCCTCATTTGATCTGCAAATTGGAATTTATTTTTGCATTCCTTAATTGGGGTTTTGATTTTTTATTTTATTTTCTGGTCTATGCAGGTATTCTATAGCGACCCTATTTTCAGCTGCTTAGCTCTACAACACTGTATAGATTATATTCCTGTGTTCCGTTGATCTGCAAGCTTGGATTTCTTGGGTTAACAACCCCTTATTGCCCTGATTTTAAGTATGTTTCTTTTCTGTGATTTGCTTCATTTTCATGTTATGTGTCTCCATCAGGAACTGGGTTTGCATCGGTTTTTGGTTTATTGAGTTGTTACAGTTTACTTTCTTTGCTAAATTTATTGTTCTAATGGAGTAATTATTTCCTGAAGGCTGTTCTGCAATAAATGATCTTTAGTTTGCTTTGTCTTGCTTTGGTTTTTATAGAAATTTGGGTTGTTGAACCACATGAATAGGCATGTAATAAGTGTGCTCAGCTTTCATGGTTTTTTAGATGTGTGTCGTTCTGGGTTTCAGATTGCATGGAGCCCGTTTTGCTTGTTTTTTTGCTTCTAGTTTTGGGATACCAGATTAACTCAATAGGAGAAAAAAATGAATTTTCTTTCCAAACATTGGTTTTGCAAAATATGTGTTGGTCTCGTATGCCTGTGGTAGTCACTTAACTGAAGTCTGTCCAACTGTTTATCATCTACTATTTAAATTCAAATCTGTTGCCAAATTTCTACTACGCCAACATGATACTCATGTCTCTGGTTGGTCGCTTGGTATCGTTAATTATACTTTGCCATTTTTTATTTCAACTATCTTAGAAGAGAGAGATATTTGGGGAAGGTACTGTTGGTTGGCGTTAGGACCAAATTGGGGAGCCCATAATTGCCACTTTTGTTTTATAAAGTATTTTAGTGTGCATTCCCTCTTCTATGTGTAGGTCGTTTCCATCCGGTTGTAAATGATTCATGACTGTTAGTACCTACTACTGTGCGATCATAGTTGTAAGATGAGTCACACAACAGCTGATAGTATAGATGGGATGTTCTGCAAGGATCAGGCTGGGTCGTCATTAATGGATGAATACAACTCTGGAGGAAGTGATGGTGGAGGACTCATTTTGAAGAAGGGGCCATGGACACCAGCCGAAGATGCAATCTTGATGGATTATGTCAAGAAACATGGAGAGGGAAACTGGAATGCTGTTCAGAAGCACTCAGGGCTTTTCCGTTGTGGCAAAAGCTGCCGGTTGCGATGGGCAAATCACTTGAGGCCTAACTTGAAGAAAGGAGCATTTACCCAAGAAGAAGAGCAAATAATAGTTGAACTTCATGCCAAGATGGGGAACAAATGGGCACGTTTGGCTGCACATGTAAGTATATTTTAAAATTGCCGCGTATGAAATATGATGCCTATGGTTTCTTGTACTTATTTATTTTATTATGTAACTTACTGTGATGAGAGGATTCTTCTAAAGTTGAAATGGAACTTCTGGGTAGCTATACTTCCCACTAGGTTTTATGGCATGAATGTTTAATTTTGATAAGCTATACAGCCAACTACGAGAGTTGAACTCTAAGACCAAAGGGTCTAGAAAGCCAAGCAGTAACCACTTTGTCAAGTAGGCTTTGATGATGACGCGAATGTTTGGCTCCAATAAGGGTACAAATTTGTAAGATGGGCAACAAAGATGAGAATGCTTAGGTCGATTTGTGGTAATAGTATGAAATAAGATTAGGGATGACATCATTAGATCAAGAGTTTGGGATAGCCTCAATTTAAGAGAACAAGAGAGAAAGTTTTTTAATGTGGCTTTGACATGTGTAGTGCATAAAAGTCAGTAACCGTGTAGGTAAAATGAAAAGAGGGGTAGGACTAAGTTAACAGGGAAAGACTTGTAAGAAAAGACTTGAGTGTATTTGGCTTAGAGAAGGAAATAACTTTAAATACGTTGGAGTGGAGGAGGAAAATATGAACTCAACAACCCTTATAGTTTTGCTAGAGTATTCACGTAGCCAGCCCCAACATTGTTTTAGAAAATATCTAGGCTGTCATTGATGATATTTATAGGGTTTGAGCAGTGAGTAATCTAGTTGTGTAGGTTTTATGCATAATGAAACATATTAGTGGCCACAGCTTTGCCATGCATGCCTTATTTATCTATTTTAATAAAAAAAAAATACAGTACCAGTTACAGAAGTAGTAGTCATCTGTACTTTGAGCCATATAATGAACAGTACGTTGCTCATTGACACGGGGTAAAACAAAAATGAACAATGGCATGCATACATTCATGTTGTAGACGGAGGATGGAAGATGTTACTGCAGGATATATGGATTTCAATTGATGCATGTAAGTTATATCATTTGCTTGTTCAGGCAACAGGTTCTGTGATTTATGCACAATGGTGACAAATCATGTTCAGGTATCCTTTCTGGGTTCAGTTTCAATCTTTCTAAACATTAGATCACTGTTCAAATATATTAACCTCATTTCTGACTGAAAATAGCTATGGAATTCTATACTTTGTATTTTCCATGCCACAATTCTTAGAATAGATTGCATGCCCAAAGTGGATCATGTGGAAGTTATAAATTTTATTGTCACAATGCTCAACTTCATGCCTGATTTCTATCACGGTGTCATCTAAACCAATCTTCTATGTTTTCTCTTTGCTTTTCGTAGTTGCCTGGTCGTACTGATAACGAGATAAAGAACTACTGGAATACCCGAATTAAGAGACGGCAGAGGGCTGGCTTGCCCCTTTATCCGCCTGAAATGTGTTCGCAAGCATGGCAGGAGAGTCAACAAGGCCTCAACAATGCCAGCAACAGGGGACATCAAGTTCTCTTGCAAAGTAACAGCTATGAGATACCTGAGGTTACATTTGACGGCTTAAAAGCCAATCAAGGAGTTCGTCCTCACGTTCTCAAATCTCCTGATGTTTCTTCAAGTAGCATGATAATGAATAATCTTGGCTCTCCTCAATATTCTACTTTTGTACCAGCAGCATTTCACCGCCAGAAACGTCTTCGAGACTCAAAATCCATGCTCTCTGATTACAGCGACAATATCAGAAATGGTTTTCCCCCATTTGACCAGTTTCAGGATGATATTAGTGACAAAAGCGCTCAATCTTGTGGGTTGTCTTTTCAAGTTGATCCCGGTGATACCAATAACAATGCACTGTCTTTTGGTGTAATTCAGGGTGGCCAGTCCCTTTCAAATGGCAACTTCTCTGCTTCTCAGCCTACTTCCAAGGAGGCTGTGAAGTTGGAGCTCCCTTCACTCCAATATTCTGAAACTGCTTTAAGTAGCTGGGGCGTGTCTTCCTCTACACCACCGCTACTTGATTCAGTTGATGCTTTTATTCAGTCTCCGCCTTCTGGAGCTCTAGATTCAGACTGTCTTTCGCCGCACAATAGTGGTCTGCTGGATGCTTTACTCTACGAGGCAAACAATCTGAGCAGTGCCAAAAATCACTTGTCAGAGAAGAGTTCAAATTCATCTTCTGTTACTGCCGGCAATATAGCAGACAGGTCAAACCCGAATATTTCTGAGACAGAATGGGAAGACTATGGTGACCCCATTTCTCCGTTGGGTCATTCTGCAACTTCACTTTTCAGTGAGTGCACTCCTATCAGTGCCAGTGGAAGTTCATTGGATGAACAACCCGTAGAGAATTTTACTGGTGAGATTCTCTTTCGTTTTTGGAATGATGAAGAATGGTTTTCACGATTCTTGTCATAATGAAATGAAATGAATGAATTGATCATCAAATGATCCCATTTATCATATTCTCCATTCAACATCCTGTGTTGGGAATTTACTTACTCTTCTGGACTTGGGTTGGGTCTCATGTATGTTTGATTGCTCTGCAGGGTGTAATATAAAGTCAGAACCAGTTGATGAAACTTGGCCCTCACAACGACAGAAGGAGATCTCGACATCAAAGTTGGGTTTCACTCAGCCAGATGCTCTACTCCCTTCTGATTGGTTTGATCAGAATGTTCAGGACCAATCCATTGCGAGCGATGCTATAGCTACACTACTTGGTGACGATTTGGGCATGCACTTGGCAACTGGGAACTCTAACACGGGTCAAGGATGGGGATTCAGCTCTTGCTCGTGGAACAACATGCCTCCAGTGTGTCACATGTCTGAAATTCCTTGAAATCTACTGTTTCAATACACATGAAGCTTCTTCAAAACATGTTTTGACTCTGGAAGAAGGATGATGAATGAGTCGTTTTGTTTGTGATTTTGATTCCTAGTGAAAACCAGAAAGATGTTTCAGACCGTATATGATCGATTTTGTAGAATACCACATAATGTCAACTTTAGTGAACAATCCAAAAACAAATAGGCTTATTCTTGCAAGGAAAAAACAGGAAACAAGCTTAATTTTGTTCCGTTGGATTAATAAGCCTACCCTTGTACTCCATGTTCAACAATGCAATGCAACAAAACTCTGTTACTTAAATAACTAGTAGCGAACATAACATAACATAAAAAACAACATCCAATGAAAATAGATAGAGAATCATCAGCCGCACAACTATAAAACTACTTTCCATATATAGGACTCTTCCAAAAAATACTCCAGTACTAATTGTCTTAAGATCTGAAAAACTGAATACTTGAACTAGAGGTTGAAATTGCCTCTTCTCTTTCACAGATGTAGCAAAAACAATTCCAACCTTCAACGACAAAACAATTACCAATCTCGAATTTATGTCATCCTTTCTGTTGTAGGGTCAAACCTCTCAAATCAAACTGCACTCTTCTTGTTTCTGAAGTTTTCCTTCATTGATGCAAATTTTTTCTTGCACTGATTCAGAGTCTTCCCTGGAACAGCTGTAGCAACCCTCTCCCATCGCTGACTGGTTTCCTTTGGAAAGGTTTTCAGAGCCTGGACCAGCATTTTTTCCTGCATAGCAGACCACACATCTTCGTCCGCAGAGGAATCCCCATTGGCAGTGATTACATCTGGGTTCCCATTTTCTGCAGATTTTTCTGAAGCGTCAACCTTAGCTGCTGCATTGTTTTCAATCCCCTGTGAAGCCGATACTCCTGCTTCCTCTCTGGTTGAAAGTGGAGATGCAATGGACTGTGCAGGTTTCCTCTTCTCCAGAAATGAATCAAAAGCTTTGGCAGAATCGGGCTTTTGAAGGAGAACTGTTTTGGTTGCCTTCAGAATTTCTTCCACGGATCTTCCAGTACCAATGTACTCAGAAATCACCTCCCACCTGCGAGATGTTCCTTTTGGGTATTTCTGTATTCCTTTTCTCAGGAGTTCAATCTCTTCTCTACCCCAAGGTTTCCCTTTCTTCTCATGGTTACCCTGCAGTACACTTCCATTAGCTTTTACGAAACCATTATTTTGTGGCTTATGTTGTGGATTGGGCTGAGGCCTCTTCTCAGCTTGTTTTGTGCCCTCCAAATCATTATTATATCCACATGCCTTTCTCAGGACTTCTGCTCGCTCTATCCCTTCTACACCCTCCATCTTCTCACACAAATCCCTCAGCTGCTCAATATCAAGTGACATACAAAGAGTCTCCACATCGTCGTCGCAGAGGTCAAGCATACGCTGGGACACAACAGGTGCTGAAACTGTTCGAAGACGACTCCTTTCTTTGCGCAACAGCTTCTTCTCTTTCTCTTTCACCTTCTTCTGCTGGGCAGCAGCTTCAGCAGCTTGTTTATCTTCCTCCTCTTTCCGACGTCTCTCCTCTTCAGCAGCCCTCAAAGCTTCTTCCTCCTGCAACTTCTTTGCCATGTATTTAGCCTCCTTTTTCTTCTGTTTCTCAGCTTTCTCCACTTCCTTTCTTTTCTGTATTCTTGGATCTCTTTTATAAGCATTGTCAACAAGAGTACGTATTCTTGCATATTCTTCCTTCCTTGCCTTTTCAGATAGCTTTGCATTCTGCCTTTCCATCCACCTCTTATGATCACGAGACTCTGCTTCCTCAAGATCAAACTCATCAGAGTGTGGAAATTCTCTCCAACTTTTGAAACTATACCAAAAGTTATAAAAACTATCCACATCCTTTATTGACGTCTTTTCATCGCCAAGAGTTGGAATTGGTTGCGTGACTGACCACCTCCCATTCCTCATGAAAGCCGGACTGAACACCTTGAAGAAGTCCTGTGGCGCACAATCTGTTGGAATTTCATCATCAAACTCATCTGTAGAGTCATAAATTCTCCTCTTAAAAGGATCTGTCAGCACTTCATATGCCTCTTGAATTGATTTGAAATGACTCTCTATTTCAACCTTCTTTGCCTCCTTTGCAGCATCAGTTTCCTCATTAAGAAGCAGAGCAGCCTGTTTGTCGGGATGATACCGCAATGCAGTTTCACGGTAGCTCTTTTTTATCTGGTCCTCAGTGGCAAGATACCTTAAATGGGCCAAACCCAACAACGCATAGTGATCTTGTTGCTGGTTCTCGCCCGACTTCTTCTTGCCTTTGGAGCTATATGATTCAGAAGATGGTATATATGCCTGATCCTTGTCTTTTGCCACTTTCTGATCATCACTTTCAACAACCTTCTCCTCTTCCCATCCAACAAGTTTAAGAGCAGCAAAATGGAAAGAGTGTCCTGCAGGTTCATATTTCAAAGCCTTGATAGGAAGGCAATTTGAAGAAACATATATTGGTTGCCCATCAACAATCTCTTTTGAGTAGGTAATAAGCAGAATGCCCTCTTGAATACCCATATTTCTTAATATGTGCATATGCAACCAGATTTGACCTCGGTAGCTTATTTACTAGAGCTCCAACAGCCTGCAAACTGCATTTGTAAACAGACATAATCAGAGCATGACACAATAAAATATGTCAGCTCTTAAGGCTCGCTACTACATTATTCTGCTTGGAACACAGAGTAGAGCATGACACATATAGTGGAATAAGAACAGCTAACTATTTGGGCTTCGATAGTCTTTAAAAATGCAAGCAAAAAGACGTAAAATAATTATAGAGAACATAGCATATGCATTGCAGCAGGTTCTAGCCTTTAAAAGTGTTGGCATGGAAATAAACAAATCTAGACCCCAAAATATCAAGAACATTAATATATTGCCACTACGGCAGGTGCAAACTGAACACAATACATCAACAGACTTTTAAAAATGAAATATCTCCACAAACATAGAAAATTATTTGATTTTGCATTCAGTTCATAAGTAGACATGGTTTGATAACATACCACACAGCATAGTTTAATCAAGTCCATTAACCAGACTACTATTACTTGCTAGAATCAATGTCTAGAGAGAAAGAAAAATACATTGTAGATCAAACATATCTTAAGCACATCAAATAAGGCAGTGAAAACTGTACAATACATAAACATAGTGCACCATTTCTTTCACTAGTTACAGAATAAGTGGGAATTAAAGATTGCAAAAGCAACACGATTTGTTTAGTCATTATTGTCAGTTCAGATAGGCAAAAGTGTTAGTCATGTTCCCGTAAGAAACCAAACCTGAACTGTGAATCAGAGCACCAACCCAATCTCAAATGGGTACATGAATGTGAGCAAGTGTACTTACATTGTATACTTATATGAGGCATACCCTAAAGCAAAGTGCAAAACATGTATGAAGTACTTTAGAGTTTAGACAGCCACTTCCCTTAAAACCAGCCGGTGCGGTTGTACCTCCTCCCAACAACATTCTATGGAACTATTTTTTAGTACACATCTAATCTGATTGCAGTTACTTCTCAATACAAGCACTTCCTCACAAGCATTCACATAGCAAGTACTTCACATGTCAGTTAATGTCAAATAAGTACAGCAACAGTTTAAAAGGCAAATATGAGAAGCATATTCATTAGAATAAGCCAAAAGTTATCAAGTCAAAGGAACACATACAACATAGATAGACAAATAACACAAATATACAACAATCTAAAAGACTTATCAACTAGAAAGAAAAAAAAACACAAAACCCAGAAAACAATGATAATATGTAGCTTATTACTAACAAGCTCACAATGAAATTTGATGAATCAAAAGTAACACACGCAGAAACAGATGCCTGGAAATCTGAAGCAAACAATTAGAAAACAAAAGGCATTGAACTTGAGCAGCTAGCTTACAAGAATCAATAACAAATCACAACTTAGTTGAACTTGTCCTTGTTTTACTGGATGCCAAAATTAGCTGAGCATATAAATGAATAAAAAGATTTTCTGGGCAGCCAAACAAATCGAAGAGGAAGAGGAGAAAGAAAAAAGGACGAACCTTGAAGAGAGACGAAGATGAATGAGTAATGTGTTGTGGAGGCGTTTCGCGCTCTATATCGTTCTCTTCCTCTATAGTTGGTAGAGAAGAAGAGAACGACTCTCTCTTTGGCTGTGTTGCCCTAATATTTGACTTCGCTTATATGGGCTCCTTTTCAACCCTATTTTCTCTCTGCCTCTGGGCTTGGGCTTGGGCTTTTATCAATACGAGCTTCGTTTTTAAGTTTACGTTTTCACCCTCAAAAACTTGCATGCTTCAACCGATATATATGCTTCATGCAACTATTTCATAATCGAGATTTGTCTGTAGCTTGTGCATGCTTCTAATGTACATGTTGGAAAAAGTTGTCTTGGTGTAGGTTTTGTGTTTAGTCTGGTTTAGGTGGGTGGATTGTTTTTAGATTAGTGGTTGTCGGTGTGTCCGACTTTGTTTTTTTGTGTTTAGCGTTGTTTGTTTCGTTGGTTGGATTGTCCAACGTGGTTGCCTGAAATTTTTCTAGAGAGATAGGGTGTCATTAAAGTTGTTCTTTTACTGTTTACTTGCAAATTGTACGCGACTGATGCTTGACTTTCAGGTGCGAAGCTCTTTCCTACCCGTGATATCAATGAACCTTTGGTTTGCTTTAAAAAAACTTTAAATCAATCAATCAAGTAATCATAACATCAAGCAAACTAAAATACCAACAAAATATAATGAACTTATATTAAAACACCACATATTACAACGTCTGGTTGTTACATTAAAAGATTTTAACATCACAGCAAAATCAACACACTATAATAATAAAATAATAAATAAAAGATAATTTCCTTTCAAAATATATTGAATATCGTTTGATCATTGAACATCAACTCCAAACAATCAAAAAAGTATTACTGCTATAAAAACATACACAAAACAAATTAGAGTCTATTTATTTGAATGAGTACCAGGTGGGGCGGGTTGGACTGGGTTATACGTCTCCAACTCGCCACCAACCCAAATATTAACGAGTTGCGTTTTTTTACTCATTACCCGCCTGGATCACACCAGATTAGGTCTCATGGCGAGCCAATTAGTGGTTGGAACGGTTGACTAGTTTTCTTGCTCACTCCTAGGGTGAAGATTGAAGCACGTAAATGTACAACTTAAGAGGAGTTGATTAATCTATTGGAGGTTGGTGAGACCACAAGAGACACAAGATAGAAATGATGTAAAATAAAATTTTCTTTCATATAATTCCAATGGTATATTTTATAACATTAAATTAAGAAATGTACCTGGTTAAATATACTAAACGTTACTTTCCCCTAATTTTAGTTATCAAAGTGAAACAAAAGGGGAACCTTCATTTTTAATACATTTCAAGTTAACTAAAATTGCCTATATTTAGTTTTCAAAAATTCAAAGTCATACATTTATTTGTTATTTATCGATAGAGACAAATTACTTTTGCATACTTAATGACTTCAAAAGATTTTACGCTTACATAAAAAAGACATAGTTGACTTGTGCATCTTTTTGAAATGTCAAGTTTTATGAAATTTAAAGGTTGTTGTTGGTAAGTCAAAAGTGAGCTCAACTTTTTTATGGAAACAACAATTTTCTAGATAAGCAAGTTTCTAGAAGCAACTTCGAGCTCACTTAACTTACCAAACGACCTCCAAATTATATACAACTTTACATTTCAAAAATACATGAATTTAGGGATGGCAAAAAAATACGAACACGACTGGTACCCGATGAACCCGCCCCGATTAGAACGGGTGAAACATGAATTTTTTCGGTTTTTGAGCGGGTCGGGTGCGAGTTTACCTATATCCGATCCGATTTCGACCCGCACCCCTACAAATTTTAAAAAATAAATTATATATTAATATTATATAATATAATATAATTTATATTCTTATTTATTTTTTAACAAAAATATGGAAAACCTAAATTCTAATTACCCACTCACACTAAAAACTTAAATTAATATAATATAACATCTATTTATATTAGTTGTGTTGCTTGTATTGTAATTTTTTTTGTTAATTACATTTATATTTGAATTTTCGGGTCGGGTTTCGGAGAAAACCCGTACCCGATGGTTTTTTGTGGGTCGGATGG
>JAYMTP010003358.1:0-17196 GCA_036897365.1 Geranium brycei | reverse complement strand
ATCGAGCCGGGTCGAGGACATGCTTGAATCGGGCGGCATGTTTGAGGAGCTCGCCGATTACTTCTCCGGTGACGACTCGGCGAGAGGTGTCGGGTTGGGGAAGGCGATCGGGGTGCCGGAGTTTGAGAAGTACTTCCGGAAGTACCCTCCGGGGCGGGCGGGGGGCCGGGCGAGGCCCGACCGGAGCGACCCGGCGCGGAGGGGATTGTACGAGGAGGCGGTGAGGGAGGTGAAGGAGAACACGCGGCGGCTGGTGAAGAGGCAGATGGGGAAGATCCAACGGCTGAGGGACGCCGGCTGGGATTTGAGGAGGGTCGACGCCACGGAGGCTTTCCGGGCGGTTTTGGCGGCGGATTCCGGCATGCGGTGGCCGGAGGTTTGGGAGAGAGAGGTGGTGGGGCCCACCGTCGAGATTGTCAAGCACTTCTTGGAGGATTATGAGTAGGATTCTAGGGGCATTTTTGACATTTAGATTTGGGTAAATTTACATATTCATGTGGTTTTATAATCATTTTACCATTTTAATTGTATGTAATGTGTAATAGAAATGACATTATAATAGGTTTTGATACTTGTCCATCCCTTCGGATTTCTTTTAGTTAGGATAAGCTGTGCTCAAATTTCGACCTAGTATGAAAAGTCTATATTTCCTTGAAATTGTATTGAAATAAAATTTAAGATATTTTTGATTAAATATTATGTTTTTAAAACATGGAGTATGCCTCCTCGAGTTGGACCCGTCCTTGAATGTGAACCTTGTACCTCTATCCCGATTCACGAAATAATTTCTTCCTTACTCGGTTTAATTTCGATTCAATCAGATCAAAAATATCGGGTTATTGACCTATATGCAATGTTTGTTGAATTGAAATAAGGGTTGCATAGTGGTGTCCTTATTTTGGTGAGGAGTAAACGGCCAAAATTCCACATATATATGATACAAAAGTTCCCTTTTTGGCCCACAACACATCTCCACAATGCTCGGCGATTCTTGGCATGGAATCAAAATCACTCAAAATAAAACCACATTTTTGCTCTCAAATGTTATGAACGAAACACTCTACATATTAGATCGGTATAAATTGATAGAAATACTATAAAAGTAATATTATCGATATTTTTATTGTGCGATAGGAGTAAACATTTTATATAAGTTATATATCAAACTAAATAAGAAATTAATAATGATAAAAAATTCTAATTAATGGGTAATAAGCCTCGCTATAATAGGAAATCCCCTATTTTATTCTGACACAAATATCTAAAAATAAGTTACATTTAAAATCGTGTTTCTGGTAAAAAGTCGGGTTCATTTTATCCGAACTTGAAAATTTATCCTGACTCGTCTCAAACGAGGCCATTCCCACCTCCCATGAGATGAGATCTTGGTCGCGTGAGAATCAAGTTTGGTTCTTCCCTATTGAGAATTAAGACACTCCATAACCTCTATGTACGTTAAAGACTTTGAATACTTGGTCTAGAGATGACAACAGGAAAAATTTGAAGTTGTTCCAAAATAAATTTAATAATCTCTTTTTTTATATATCCCGTCAAATCGAAGATATCAAGTCTCATCAAAATTGGAATATAATATCTCTTCAGAATGATTATAACTGAGTGGTTTTAATGCGAATTTAGTTGTCTCGCCTCTTATTCCGTTAAATAAGGATATCAAAAATGAAAGACAAAAGGTAACAAGATGAAAAGCCCTAACAAAACTCAAGTGTGAGAAAGGGTAAAGCCAATTGGTTTTTGTAGGGACCCACATGAAGCCCTTTTTGGCAGAGTATCAAAAGAAACTTGGAGTTGAAGCTTTCTATTTCAAAACTTGCTCAATGATTGTCGTTCAAAGCTTAGATACTTTGTTCCGTATTTGATTTCCAAGTGAATTCCATTATTGTCTCTGTCTATTCCATTTGAAAATGATTTTAATCACTGTTAATTGCATGTACTTCTTGAGACAGTCTCTTCTGATTTATGTGTTGTGTTTGGCTTATAATTGTTCTACGTGGTTGCAGAAGCACATGGGCTATTTGATTACAAGTTTAAGCTTATTACTCATAGAGTAAGGTACAGATGACAATAATGAATTCAGACATATTCAATGATCTCACTTTTTTTTATCGAATCGAGGATACCGGTTCTCATCAATTTTTAAGTATTTTTCTTTATATATAGGGATGATTATATGTCGAGTTTTGGAAAAATTTAGTAACTCTGTCTTGTAAGACATGCGATATTAAGTATTTTTCAGGCTTAGATATTTTTTCTCTTCTGCGAGAAGTGTATGAATGAAATATCTTATGAATGACGTGTAAATGTTTTTTGACATTACTGACGTGTAAATGTTTTGGTTTATCATTCCTACGCATATACGCAAGAGTTGTTACAAGAAGTATTTATTTGAGCGTTTTTCAGACGTTTAATATGTGAAGTATCTACTTTCAATCACTACCTTTACGCGCGATAACAAACATTACATTACATAGAGCTCCACCGAACTCTTCAACGTCCCTTTTTCTACAAGTGTATCTTTCTTGAATAACAAATCTGAGATATATCTATTTTTGTTGAATATACGTGTCTTGAAAATATTTTATGAAAAATTTCACATAAATACACTTTAGAGAGCATAATTTAAATGTACTTGTGAGAGATTTCCACTATATATTTTTTGATTGACACTTAACTATGCTATGGCTAAACTTTATATTGTTATGTATGTTGATTCGAAACCTAACTTCCAAATTACAAATTTAAGCTTTGGTTATGCTTAAATTTCTCATCATCATAATGTTTAGCAGCTGAAAAGCCATAAATAATATGCATATACATATATAATTTTTTTTGTTGAAAATAACATCAAATATTTTCCACTCATACGTAGCTCTATTTTGCACTAAAAGAATAAAGTTATGTTATGTTTTATGTATTTATGGTACGACTTCATTTATATATCCACAAATCAACCAAATAAATCAAAATTAAATGAAGCAGACACTTGAAGCTCCCAAATTCATGAACTTGCTATGGATTTAGAGCAAAATGGTTGGTAAATGTCAATACAAATGGGACCAAAATCAATTTAATGAGTGAGTTTCGAATTTCAAGGCCTAATTTTTTTAGATTCAAATTCATGCATAGGTTTGAGTTATTGAATTTGAATCAATGTGTTGGTGATGCATTGGAACCAAGTCCCAATCATGGAGTGTGGACCAAACTTTGCATATAAATCCAGCAACTTTAGTAACTTTATATTGATCATGGGCTTTTAATTTCCCTTTCAATTTCACATCACATGCTTGCAAATATGACTGATAATCAATGCACGAATGTTTTGTAAATATGGGTTGTTCTCAACTACCCTATTGAGGCCAACATCTGTGAATATGAGAGTTTTGTGTGTATTCATTGTCTCATCTTGGCTTGAATGGGTGTTCTTTGTTTGGGTTTTGTAGGAGCACAAGCTACCCAATGTTGTTATCATTGTTACTCTTCATTTTATTTTATTTGGAAATAATATTTAAATATTTCATATAATTTTAATTTAACCACCCCTTAATTTCTCCACCATTTATCAACACTCATGTGAAGAGAAAAAGTTAAGTGTGTGATAGTTGATAACTCGCTTTTTTCTTGAGTCAATTCTCCCCACTTAATCACCTTTTACATAATTTTTGGAATTATTTGTATGAAATTAACTTTACAAATGTGTTAGTGAAATTCCAGGGAAGTGGACATTTTTGTAGCGAACACAAGGAATATAGCAAAATGGAAAAATGTCATTTTATGTGAATTGTCACATGGATCAGTCTGGCGGGGGAGTACCCCATCACTCTGGCACGTCAGATTCAAGATGATAGTTAAAATTTGGCGATCTCACAGCTCTTGTGATGACGGGCCAAGCTGACAGGGTGCCCACCCCATCAATCCAACCCGTCAGATGGAGTGACAGACCTCGTAGTAGACGAACTTCATGCTAGTGACGGATTTCGTTGGTGATGGACATGCGGAGTTACGGGGCTTGATGGACGGGGTACCACCCAACCCCGTCACCATACTCCGTCAGTTTCGAATTCTAGTTTTCCGTCTATGCACTTGACGGACTCGCCTTTAGATGTGACATGGTGTCACACTGTCAGACCTCGACCGATCTTGCAAACTTAATAAATTTCTCATCCTAGTCGAATAAAGTTATGTCGGACAAAAAGTGTCTACAACCGAAAAGGTTAAAATATGTTTTAACTTATGACTGTGTCAACCTGAACCATGATTATGGAACGCTTGGACTCGGCCTAGAGTGATGTGAAACTCGTTTACATAATCTAGGATATGAGATCTTTCCAACAGTACATCACGAGCTCTAAACAGATAAGAGGTGAATGAGAAATTGAATCTCAAACATGGTCACTTGAAATAATGTTGAGAAAAATGAGTTGTGCAGAAAATTTGGTGGCCGAAAGCCCGCCGCATTTTCTAAGGCCCAAAAAGGAATTATCAACAAAAATTTCAATTTGTATATTGGAAATAATATTTTCCAATATGTAATTCGGAAATAAATATTTTCCAAAATTACTAAATTTAGAAATAAATATTTTTTCCAAATTGTGAAATTGGAAATAATATCCTCCAACTTGTAATGCGGAAATAAAATAAAATATTTTCAAAATATTTGTATTTAAGTATTAAATACTTTTAGTTCAAGAATAAAATTTTTCCGTGATATTTTCGAGCATAAAATATCTTCGAAATAATTTTTATTTGAAAATAAGTGTACTCATATTATGCCATTAATTGAAAAATTCTCTTGCTTGAACGACAAAAAGAAATTTACTTGTTCTTCAAGAATAAGAAATTAGTAAGTCTTTCATTACTATTCCCTTTAGGTTTCGATTTCCATTGAACCTATATATATATGGACGCCTTCCACTACAACCCAAACACTTTTACAAACTGTCTAAACTAATCACAAGCGTTGCTTTGTGAAAATCTGCGCGCACGTTCTCCCAGCGCACGCCACGTGTCCAAGAAGGTTGGCCCGCAGTGACTTCCGGTTGGACCACTTTTGCGCTGGAGGTGGAATTTTCGGGTTTAGGGGGAACTTTGTGCTGGAGGGGGAAATTTTGGGTTCAGGGGGAACTTTTGCAACCCTAAAAGTCACTGCGGGTCAGCCCTCGTGGACACGTGTCGAGCGCTGGGAGAGCGTGCGCACAGATTTCCATGTCTGCAATAGGTTTGGACAGTTTGTAAAAACTCCAAAATTTGTACCTGATTGTAATTCTATAATATATATAAAGAAACATCGAGACATAGAACAAAAAACCCTAACCGACCTCGTCTCTCTCTAGTTTGTTCCTCCACGATTACTCAGCATCCTGGTTGAGTTCAATCTCGTTCATCGTTGTATCCTGGGAGCGAGTTGCCCATACGGGGCAATATTCGTCTGAAGGAAAGCGTACTACCGTGGCTCGATGGAACTTCTGATACCGAAGTTCTACCGCCAGATATGAAAGTTCTACCGCCCGATACCGAATATCAGGTCAATTTATTTTTATGATGTATGTACTGTAATATCAAATAAATAAACATATTTATTCAATAGGTTTTGTCTGGTTCGATTTTTATTATTGTATGAATGGATGTATGTATGTTGATTTAATTATCAAATTTACGTTTATGGATTAACCCACATCTAACAATCTTAAAACAAATATTTTTTTGTAGTTTTCCATAGCCGCTTTCTAATGCAATGAACATGTTACCTTGGCGGAATTAATCTAATTTGACAATTGGTCAAACAAGCTCGGATCCAAAAATTGTTTTTCTGATAAAACCAATCTTAATTTTTTCTGAGGTTTAATCGATCCAGTTTCCTAAGGAAATACATAAGGACGATTAACACGAGATTTAGCATGGTATTGTTGGTTTGTTTTGATTTCGTTCTATCTATAGAACACGTAGGGATAAATCGAACCAATTTACAAAGTATGGGAACACACTGTTTCTGCGGGGAAAATACGTCCCTTACGGGTAGAACATGACGTTATGTGTACTAAAACTTTGTTCTCTACAAGTGGAACCTGACTCTCTGTGTAGTAGAATTTCGTTCTCTACAGGAAGAAAGAGGGTCTTTGTGTAGTAGAACCTGGACACGTGATGATAATGTTCACCAAATTATCTGCAAAATGAATACTAGGTTTAAACCCAAAAGCAATCTTGTACTCAGTATAATGTTTCACAGATAATTTGAATTAAACTATTAAACCAATCACAAATTACATTACCAGCAAAATGTTTCAACAAAACAAAATTGAGCTTCAACAATTCACAAAACACGTCAATTAATACAAAGCCCCCATAACAATTAGAGTCTTACCCAACATGACAAGACCGAGAAGGGCCTCTTCCCCAATGAGAATTCCAAAAACGGCAGTGAGCAACGAGAGAGATCGGAAAATACACCACTTTTCAACACTATTTTCTCACATTTTCACTCACTTTTCGTCTTGCTTGGGTACAAAAACTCATATATTTTGTCCTTTTTTCTTCACGACTTCTTTAAATGAAGAATGCATATTTTTGGGCCAAAAAAAACCATTTTTGGAGAATATTTGAGGCTGCCCCATGGCGAAGGGCCATGGTCCCGTGATCAGAAAAAGGCAACCCCGTGGCCATCAACCTGACCTCAACAAACCAACGAAAAAGCCAAAAAAGGACTACACAATGGCCAATGGCCACAGTTTGTGGTGGAGCACCGTGGCGAAAAGATCACTACATCGTGGCCAAAGGGCCACGATTTCTTGGCCACACATGGCGATATGCCATGCCCCGTGGCCCCAACGTGGCGATTTAACCACTTCAGATCGTGGTGAGACTTGGAGGAAAATTAATAGGCACGATTTTCCACCGTGGCGATTGGCCACGGTCCGTGGGCCCCCTCCGTGGCGACCTCCCACTTTCAGACGTGCGCGGTTGGTGGCTGTTTCTTGAGTTTAAATTAAAGGGCCACGGCCCCGTGGCGGGTCGGAAAATTCACTCTGTGTTTGGGAAAAACATCACTTCTTATGAATTATTTCACGATTACACTTCCAGAAAACAAATAGAGTCTGCGTCTTCAAGTCAGAGAGCTCTAGAAGCAATCAATGAGTCATTCTAGAGACCAAGAAATCAATTTGATGGGGAGAATCAGAGGAAATTCGACCTTATGTATTTAATTCTCAATTGAGAATTAATTTTTGGATTTTATTTTCTCGATTCCCCTTTCGTGTATTTTACAAATTCCTAATCGAAATTATTTCCAGTTCATGTTCTTGTGTAGTCTGTCCGTTCTTTTCTATCTTGAAATTATTCATACATGGTTGATTGTTAAATTGATAATTTAACATATAGATCACGTGTATGATTTACTTTCATTTCTAGCATGCTTGTTTTAGATACAATTATGAACATGAAGAACTAATTTTGATTAGGGATTTGAGGCGATAAATGATGAATTAAATTAGAGAAATTTAGGTAATTATTTATTTATGCTTGTAGCGCTGAGTAGAGAGATTCTCTTACATATGAACTTAATGCTTTGTTCCGTTAGTTCTGAATAGATTTCCCAAATTTGCTAATATACCGTAAAAGGGAGTTAGTAAATGGAAATAAGTAAAAGAAACCGGGTTCAAATCTAACATTTAAGTAGGTTGGTTGATACGGTAGTAGCATCCATATGTGACACACACCGAAAGATCCAGAGTTTTCACATAGCGTAATGCTAATGAGCCGGTTAAATCTGACCTTTAAGTAGACTGGTTACCTTAGCGAGGTACATACCTTCTATCTACTTACCCAGGGGTATTAGGTTAATTAGGATTTCTCGTTGCCTCACTAGGATAGAAACACCCTCAAGCATTTTATAATTTAATTTATTTCCTGAAGTTTGTTTATTGGATTCATTTCCTCGGTACCTATGCTTGATTACTTGATTTTCTTTTAATTATTTAATCTTGCATATCCTGCATTTATGCACCTAGTTCCTAACTTTCGACCGACTAGGATTAGCTATAAAGTTAAATTCGAGTGTTTAAAGTTAAATAGTTGTATTGTCCCTAGGGGTTCGATATTCGGGACATAATTCTACTTCCCTGTATTACTTGAGACCAGTACACTGCCGGGAGTCCGAGATTTGACTCGCATATTTTTGCATGTCGCGTTTTGGGCGTACCACATACACGGACAAGGCAAACAAACAACTGAATATCTAATCCTAAACATAAACAAAAGTCAGACTTATATACTTAGTATATCAGAACCCTCACGAATCTTGACATAACCCTAAAAATTAGGGTTTTAATTATAAAATTCAAGATATGTAAAATTACTCAAAATTAGAACAAGAAAGAGATACAAATCAGTAAGCCCAACAAAAGGATATAAATTAATTTAAAACCCTAAAATTGAACGTACCTTGAAGTGTCTAGAAGCAAAACCAGTCTACAGAGGCAGAGAGTGTAGGAGGAAGTCGATAGAGGGAGGAGACGGGAAGGGAGGAGAGAGTGATTCATGATTAAGACTGGTTTTGAAGGAATCGACCCAGAGAGTTTTTGCACAGAGGTGACACCGTGGTTCAAAGGAGGCAAGGTCGGCGGTGGGAGAATTCTCGTCGGGAACGAGAGCGACCGTAGAGGTCTGGAGAAATTGAGAGATCTATATATGATTTTTTAAGAGATCAAGGAGGGATTTTAGATATATGTGAGGTTCGGTTAAGGCAGTGCACGTGGTATGTGCGCTGCCACAACCTGGAAACCCTAGTCAACCTTTGGTTGACTTCCTCCGATTCAATTGCATCACGAGAGATCGAACGTCAATATGTGGTTCGATTATCTTTATTTTTTGGGTACTACATGTCCAAAACACATACATTAAATTGAAAGGTTATGACTCTGTGAAAGTTTTATAGTTTTGTCGAATGAGAGAATGGATGAATTGCTTGGGTTTTAAAAACTAGTTATTTTAACCCTAATCTGATACTTCGATCAGAATGTAATGTTCTTGAAAAATATTTTTTTATCCAACCGTACATATATGATTTTCAAGTAATACGCTTCCATAACACCTTCTCAATGCTTAATTCGAGCTCTAATTGAGGTCTGAAATATGAAATCAGATGGAATTATCCAGAAAGTCAATATTTTGACTTTTAGGGTTGCCCTTAACACATAATTTTTATATTGAAAGGTAGTTTTTTGGAAATTAACCAAAATACCATTCTAAGGGCAGTACACTCGTTTTACGTGCGCTGCCGTTTTGCCCAAATGGTGTAGTGGATTAATCTTGGATTTGGCTCGAGCTTGATTATAATAAACCCGAACCGAAAAATTACGAGCTGAGCTCGAATAGCTCGTTAAAAGTTTGCTTCATTTATAGCCCTAAGTGTGGGTACTCTTTCAAATATATTTGAAGATGATATTCTTTCAACTTGATGACTTTTTATAAAAAAAAACTTGGATGACTTTTTTATAATAAATGGATGATTGTAAAATTTTGAAGAAATAATGACGTTGATATTGTAATGTACGATAGATTATATATAGTTTATTGTTTCAATAGACGATATTATTTCTACATTGATACCTATATGAGAGGAAACCGTCTATAAGAGGGATCAAAACCTAAGCATTGTCTATGGTAATAATGTCACTACTTTTAAGGCACAATAAGCACCTACGCATAATTTCTCTCAAATATGAAATACTCACCTTTTTCTATGTATGCAGACTTGTGATCTTGCATGGTAGTTAGGAGAATGTTGAACCAGCACTTTATCTTCACCAGTTTTGGTACCTTTTGCCATCCAATCTCACTTTCAGATAAGTCTCATGTTTAAAGGTATTTCGCAAGGCTTTGAATGACAACTCTCTCCCATATTTGTACTTCCCAACATCAACATATAATCAATCCAAAAGCAACTTCATGCTTACCTCAAGAACTCTCTCAAAATACATATTGGAGCGACATGAACCATAGACCCCGTGTTTGGTCCAATCGTGTTCCCAAAAAGCCTCCAATTTTTCCCCAATGTCAGGACAATAATGCTCGATTATAGCTTTAAGTTTCTCATATGGTGCAATAGAGTCTTTATGGGTATCATTTGTAGCGTTCAGTCACTCTATAGTTTGTTCGGTAGTTGTTATGTACTTAAGCTTATCTGGTTGAAAGTTTTGGATTTTGCTGGCTATCCACCATGGATTATGAGGTTGTACAATCTCTTTTTGCCCAAGTGTTTCGATTTTAGAGTATTAGCATAACTAAGTACAACTTCCATCATATCTCCAATACTCTTCTAATCTGATCGAGGATTGTATAAAGTTTTTCATCACTTGTTTCTCTTTCTGAAAAACGAGAAGGTCTATATATAGTCTTAAGACATGGTGTAACTCATAATTATTCTAGCTAAATATCAAATTGTGAGATCATTATCCAATTTAAGTGGGTTGGAAAATGCCCCAAACCTAGCTAGAATATGATATGATATTTTCAATCTGATCAGAACCATAAAAGTCACTCAAAATCCACCATATTATCATACGGACGTATTCCCATACAAACCATGGCTGAAAATTTAAACTTGTGAACTATTTGTGTCCACGTGATGAAGATCTCGACCGCCACGACTGAAGCGGTAGCACTAGTGTTTAATATTCACAACCTTTATTCTTATTTCTGTCTTTTCATTAGTGTGTGGGGATATAATCGTCTTTGCACCACATGTTTCACGATTGATCACTCCAGACCTCGTTACAGTCGGGAACGCATAAAGCCCGGATCCCCAACAGGATTTACCCACAGGGTATAGTATGAAACCTGGGACCCTCGTTACACCTCTCCTCCAACAGTGTTTACTTTCTCCTTTAGGGTATAGTATGAAACCCGAACCCCTCGTTACAGTTGGGACGTAAAACCCAAATCCCCGGCAGGGTTCACTTATAGGGTATAGTTTGTAACCCGAGATCCTCGTTACACCTCTCCCCCAACAGGGTTCACTTTCCCTTTTAGGATATAATATGGAACCCGAGACTCTCATTATAGTCGAGAATGCGCAAACCCATGATCCCGGCAGGGTTTACCCATAGGGTATAGTATGAAACTCGGGACCCTCGTTACACCTCTCCCCCAATAGGATTCACTTTCCCTTTTGCGGTATAATATGGATCCCGAGCCCCCTCGTTACAGTAGGTTTAACATCTTGTTTAGCACAAATGTTGTGAAACGATGGTAACTGTTTCAGAAAATAAAGTTTTGAAAGAATCAACGAAAAACTTGAAACGCGTTTCAAAACATAAATTTTAATAGAATGCTACTAAAAGATTAAACTTATTTCATAAAATAAAATTTTGAAAAAATCTGCGGAAATCTTGAAACTTGTGTCAAAACGCAAATGTTGATAGAATGTTGTTGAAAATATGTAACATGTGTCCTGAAATAAAATTTTGAAAGAATGTGCGAAAGACATGAGAAACGAGATTCAAAAACACAAATTATGATAGAACGTTGCCGAAACAATGGAAGGTGGTTCATAAAAGTAATTCATATAGAATATTGAGAAAAACATAAAACTTGTTACATGAATTGACAGATGTTGTGGATCCTATAACAAAGATGACAAACAATTTCAGCATGAAACAAGCTAACGATTTTCCAAGCTAGCGATCGACCAATCACATATCTAACGATTATTAAATTGTTCAATTGCGTTATTTGAATTAGTATATCGAATTCTTTCGGAAACGATCATGTAATCAAAGGTTGAGAAGAAATCGCCAGATTAAAATTATTTTCTAATCACTGGCCAACGCCGGAAATCACGATTATTGTCGGAATTAGCAATTGTCGCTGGAGTAAATTGCAGTTCCGACGATCGCTCGATTGTTGCCAGAGAAATCGTCGGAGCACAATCGCGACGAAATCGGACAATCGCCAAAAGATTGAGATGTAGTTAATGAGGGCACAATTACTAATTTGCCCTTTATTAGGTTTCTTGAATTATTTTTAAGCCGAAATTAGTGATTAATAATAACGATAAAGCAATAATATCTAATGGTTATTAATGGTTCCTAAATTTTTATTTGAAGCTTGGTTTGTAGGGGGATGCATCCTATTATCATATCTAAGTAAAAAAATCGTATCCAATGACTTGATATCCTTAATCACAAAACCAGTCTCGAACTCACCTTACCTAATAATAACATAGAAAATCTCAAACAATTAGAAGAAGAAAAAAAAATGTTTTTTTGATGATTTATGAGGTCCAGTTCTGTAGGAGTACTCAGCCCAGTCATAGGAGCAACATGAATGACCAATAAACTAAGACCAGGCCCAACTCACGAAGGAGCTTTAGGCTTTGTATTGGGCTTGAAGCCCAACAGTTATTCTAGAAGAATGATAAAGAAAAAATTACTTAATTAGTTGTTTACCAAAGTGGGAATGAAGAAAAAATTAAGAATATTAACTTTGACATTTTATGAAATTGAAATGATTGACTTTCTTATTTTTCATTTTGTGAATAAAACTGGAATATTGACTTTGGTCAAGCCGAGCCGAGCCACAACTATATGCGGCTCAAGCATAAAAAGGCAATAACTAGAAATATTAAATTGGTAGTGATTTAAAATTAATTCCTACCACGAGGTTAATTGATTTTATTTAATTAATGACTATGTAGTATTGGCACTTGAACTCAATTATGGCTCCTAATTTTTGTCAACTACATTGAACCTTAGTCGCTCCGAAGGAAACTTCCTCAAACTTATGTACAGTGTTCAATACCCATAAATAATTACTAGTAATTAAATAATTTAATTAATTGACCGAGGAATTTGACTTCTTTTTTGGGGTGCATTTTGTCAAATGGCTATCACATATTTAATGTTATTCTTACCTAAGGTCTTTATGCTAATCATCAAATTTTAGAGAAATAGAATAAATTTAACTTGACTTATTGATCTGCACAAAATATGTTGCTTAGTTTATAAAAAATTCAATGAAATCTATAATCTTATATATATTTCTTTAGAGTTTTGTCCATTTTCAATCACATCACTCTTCTCAACTTTAAAGATAAATTGTGTATTATCGAAAAAAGTATCACATCCACTTTTACACAAATCCATATGAGAAATATTGAATTTTAACATTACTTTGAAAAGTTCAGGCATGTTCAATGAATTATTAATTACTCACTTATTAATTAATTATTAATACTTCGGTTAATTTTCGATTAGTTCTTGAATGTGATATCCATCTAACTAACGGGTAGCATTTTTTGAAACACTAATACTATAATATCGAGAATTTTAAGTATTATTCAAATGCTCGACATATATCTCAATTAATTACTTATTAATTTATTATTAGTCCACTTTAAATTAAAAGCCCTCTGATAATAGGACATGCACTGGGATCATATGGAAGAGGTGGTCTGACCTCTGCAAGCACAAAGAGATCGGAGGAATGAGATTTCTTAAGTTTTCAAAATTCAATACAACCTTGCTATGGAAGCAAGTGTGAAGATCAATGTTGGTGGTGCTTTAAATTCTCTTTTTGAAAAATGGGGTATCGACCTTGTCAGCCAGACCATAATGGCCACGTTTTAGGCCTTTTGTGTAAGAGCTACTCGGGGATTTTCTAGCCCACAGAGGTGGAGGCCATGGCAGCTCGGGAAGCGTTTATGTGGGCAAGATTAAAATGGTGGAGAAATTTTGTCATCGAGACGGACTGCTAGAGATTAGCCAACTATCTCAGATCCAGATCTCGCATGCTTGGTAGACTAGGAGGTATAGTTTTCGACTATATATCTCTCATGAACTTCTGGTCTACGCCTATTAAGTTTCTTTTTACTAAGCGTCTTTGTAATCATTCAACGGATAAGCTGGCTAAGTTTGTTTTGGCGAATGCGGATTTTGAATCAGGTGAGGGATTTGTCCCACCGATGCTCGTCAGCGTTTTAGACTCGGATGCCTTACGCTGTTAATGAAACTTTTTCTCTAAAAAAAAGCCCTCTTACATTTTTTAAATCATTGATCTTGAACAATAAATTTTTTTGAATATTATTCAGATATTCAACATATATTTTTGTCCGTCTATATTTTAGCTATTAACATTTCCTAATGTATATTTTCAAAATTGAAATTGTTGACTTTACCTACTATACCTAAAACATTGAATGCACACAAACAAACAAAAAGTCAACCAACTAATAAGATTAAGGTGAAGCCTTTTGTTTGCAAGAACATGAAGAGAGTTCAGTTTCCACATGACCCCAAATATTATCTTCATATATTATTACCCGATTGAACTTGGTTTTGTCTTTGTCTTGTCTGAAGTCAACGGTCAGACTCGCCGGCTACACATACGTATGTGTCTATATATACACAAACACACATTCTCCTCCATTTCATTGAATTTTAGCCTATTTGACTATTTTTGCTTTTCTCTGAGACATTTCGTCGAACACCTTGCAGGCATGACAAGACCGTCCCAGATCAACGGCTCTCGTCCCTCTCCGCTGGCGATCCACAGGGACTCGCGCCAGATCCACGGCGCCGCCGCCCATCCGCGGCGGCGCACCCCGCCGGTGATCATCTACACCCGCTCGCCGAAGATCATCCACACGAAGCCGCGCGATTTCATGGCCCTCGTCCAGGACCTCACCGGCATGGCCCGACCCGCCGCCGCCGCCGCGGATCCGCCGGAGTTGAGCGGCGGAGAAAACTCCGGCGGCGGTTGTGGGTCGGAGTCTCCGGCGACGACCCGAGTGATCAATTCGATTTTTGGGGATTTTCCTCTCTTCACCCCCAATTCGGCGGCCGATTTCTTCTGCTCGCCGCGGCGGGGCTACGGATTTTCCGGCGGCGCGTCTGTTCACGCGCTCTCGCCTTCGGTTGTGGAGTTTGTGAAGGCCCTTCCTGAATATTGACGATTTATTAAATAATATATATACTTACATGTTGAAGATATATGTATGTAAATATATATGTATTATGGTACAGTAACATATTTGTTCCGGACCTGTACATGTCCATATACATATATTGGTCATTGTTTTGTTCTCCGGTTTTGTGATTACTTTGATTTGCGATCCATAAGAATTTTTCTATTTTAGTTTTAGTACATTAGTTTTATTTAATGTAAAACTTTCGGGATGAGTGTTGAATGTTTAAGATGCGATTGCTCAACATTTATTATGAACGGTAAAAGCATTTCTTCGTAAGTGTTCTTAACAACGTTAGTCACTAGTCAATCATAAATGAATCAAATAAAAAAATTAATCAGACAATTTGAGAATTTTTAGATCAACACATTCTTTTGTATCTCAATTGGCTCTCTTGAAGTGTGAGAGTTACAAAGTCAAAATATATTTACAGAAAAGTCAGTTGGTAGAATTTAAAAACATGACGTGATCTAAGAACGAAAACAAGTACATTAGATAGACAACTCAGTGAAACGTTCAATAAATTTAAACCACTTCACGAACATACCCGAAAATAATATTTATACAAAATGTCACTCTCCAAGAAATAAGGTAATTTATAATTATGGTTATGCATATATAAAATAAAAGATAATCCCTTATTCACATATCAATATTTACTGTACTTAGCAGAAATTAAGGTAATCCTAAAAACCAGTCCGTTCTCATGAAATTACATAACTTACACATTGAATGAGAAACATTATACACTACGAATCAGACAGTTTTGTTCTTTAAGGTTTCTTGACCACAAGAACTGGACACTTGGCGTTTTGGACACAGTAATTGCTCACACTCCCAATAAGCACCCTGCGCCGCCAAAACAACAATATCAGTAACTACTGATCCATGTACGAGAATAATTACAAAAACCTCGTATGTTCTAAACTAACAAAAGAATCGAAACCGTGTAACATTTTTAATGTGCTACATTCTATATACATATATACACCTTTTGATTCTTCCTAGTCCGCGCTCGCCTAGAACAAGCAGACTGATGTTACGCTTCTGAACCGCATCGCAGATTGCGGTTTGGGGGGCACCAATTTCGGTCATTGTTTCTGCACTTATCTACAAGAATACATTATTATATTACAAGGACTGTCCATTTTAACCAAAAAATCATAATCGAACTGGAAATCAAACCAAATAAAAAAAAACATGGATAATAGTTTTGTTATGGTTCAATTTTTAAATAAACTAATTATTTTGGTTTGGTTTCGATTTATATAATTTAGAACTAACGGTTAAACATAAAAAACAAACCATAATTGATCGTACAAGAGACAATCTCGTAGACATCCACGTCTACCCTCGTCTTATTTCTTTAACAAAATTGGAGTATTTTTTTTCTACTTAATAATATTTTATAACTTGTGTATATCTTAATAATATGTAGTTTATCGACGTACAAAGCGGTCTGTCCCTATTTCTTTAGGGTTTCTGTCTCGCCGCCATCGCTTTGGTGAGTTACGCATATTGTTCTGTGTGTGCGTGTCCCAGGAGCTCGCCGGCAACGAATGGGCTTGCGGAGGTCGCGATTGTGAGGTGCTTCACCAGAAGGAGGCAGAGGTTTGAGGGCGGAGGCTGAGGTACGGTCTCGTCGGAATTCGGGTAACAGGTGTTTCTCGCGGTGGGCACAGTTGTGGGAGGCCGGCGTCAGGACACATGTGTGGGCCCAGGTGGGCGAAATAAGAGGATCTAGATCTGATTTTGGAGTTGGTTAGTTTGCGATGGTAAAATTGTGGGGGTATTATTTTGATATTATCTTTGAGGGGAGACGGGTTCGGGAGGGGGTCAGCGGCGGATGGCCAGAGAAGCTCCGGCGAACAGCTTGTTGCGGGAATGGTGGTGATAGGGGCAGTGAGAGTAGACAGATTGGGGTGGGTCTTATCGGAGGCAGGGCCAGAAAACTATGTCGATTTGCTTTCTGAGGTTTTGGTTGGTTGGTAGATTGCACCTGGGAGGGAACCGGAGTTCTCTGGCATCGGTGGGCAGATTTATGCAAGCATACCGAACTAGGGGTCTTGGCTTTCTTAAGCTTCAATACGTCACATGTGTGTCTTATTGGGATCAGTACTGGGAGGAAACTGGGGGTCTCTGGTGTCGTTGGGTTGATCCTGTTAATCCCAATGAGCTGGGAGGACTTGAATTTTTAAAGATTCGCGATTCCCATATTGATC
>JAYMTP010003357.1:0-17197 GCA_036897365.1 Geranium brycei | reverse complement strand
CCGAACAAGTATATGTGACTCAACCACCCGGTTTCCAAGACCAAGATCATCCTGGAAGCGTGCTGAAACTGAGGAAAGCCCTATATGGGATCAAACAACCTCCTCGAGCCTGGAACTCCAAACTGGATGCTAGTTTCAAAAGGAGCTCACTTGAACACGCTGTCTACATTAAAAATTATTCTCTAATAATTGGAGTTTATGTAGATGATCTCATAATTACAAGTAACGATCCATCAGAAGTGGCAAAATTCAAGAAACAAATGAAGATGAAGTTGGAGATGAGTGACCTAGGGCATCTGACTTGCTATCTTGGCTTGGAGGTCAAACAAAGCAGCACCAAGCTCACCTTGTGTCAACAAAATTATGCAGAGAAGATCATCAAGAATGCAGGACTTGAAGACTGCAATCCATGCAAAACCCCAATGGAGCACAGGTTGTCTCTAAGAAAAGAAGAGAAAGGGAAACTGGTTGATGCTCAGTGGCGGATCCAAGGGGGGTATAATTTGGTACCCGAGTCAAGGAAAGGCCATTTACAGAATGGACGGTCGTGTTCCCTTGAACACTTCTGGTAATGGTTTATATGAAGCCATTGGACTCCGGTCCACAAACTCATCTACCTTGCTTACAATACGCATCACAGGTACTCACTCACCTCTTTATTTGGACTAATTAACAATAATCATACCACATATGGTTTACAATCCAGCGCCAACCATGCGAACCGCTAGGAACACAATACGTGGCGTTGACGTGACGGACTAAATTTTTTTTTTCTTTCAAACCCTCGTTACACCGCTCCCCTCATAAGGTTTACTTATAGGGTATAGTATGGAACTCGCCCCCTACTATATGGCGCGCCTGCACTAGTTCTCACATATCCTTTGGTTCTCACTAGAATGCATTCCATACCGCGTATATATATGCCTTTTTAGCAACATAATAGTAGCCAAATCACATTTCTATATCGTGAAAAGATGTCTATATATATAGTAACAGAGTCTAATTACTCGGTCACATAAAGCTGTAATTTGAGATTTTAAGTGAAGACAGCTTTAGTATTGGTTCATTTACACTTGATATGCTACATTTTTGCTTTCTCAATATCAGAGGAAACTCTGGAACTGACAAAAGACGGTGGTAGAATGTGCGAGCTAGCAGAGGTTATTATTTCTGGTCTCAAGTACAACGCATTTGGATTAACAAACCATGGTATGTTAATTCTCATTTTCTTCTAATCGTTTTGGTCAAATTAGAAGTTTGTAAAGTACTGACATTCGAGTTTTAGTATGACTACGATCAAAAACAGTTTAAATCAAACTGTATAATACTCGTCATCCTAATATCTATTACGATGTCATGTTTACCCATACAATGTGTGTAACGTGCTTAACAGTTATGCATACTGATTAGGTTTATGGTATAATTCCAACATATTTGACCTTTTCTTGTTCATATTTTCCAGATGTTGATCTAATATTTCAACATTTTCCCTTACGTGTCTACTCTGTTTCCTTGACAATCGGTTATAGATAATCTGTTTACGGGATATCCGGTGATTGGATACCAAAATCGAATTCAAGCTTCGGGGACTTGCCTTGACAGCACGGAGAGCTTAGAAACAACGACATGCTCATGGGACCCCAGAGTTGAAGGCATATACTTCTATCAAACCGCATTCAGCGTCAAAATGTCACTTGTGAAGAGCTTCATCGAATATGTGCAAAGATTAATCCAACTGGAGCTTAAGTCATTGTGCGGCGCGGAGCTATACAATGGCATTCTCATGCGCTACGTCAAGGCTTCAGACGCTTATTTGGGCAAGGACGACGATGGTGTGGAGTTCGACATCAGTTACTACCGGAGCAAAGACCCATCAATCCCTAGGCTCTACGAGGACATTCTCGAGGAGATTGAGCAGATGGGTATCTTCAAATACGGGGCTCTCCCGCATTGGGGCAAGAATCGCAACGTGGCGTTCGATGGAGTGGTGGACAAGTACAAGAACGGGGGAGAGTTCCTAGAGGTGAAGGAGATGTATGATCCGTCGAGGTTGTTCTCGAGCGAGTGGACGGACCGAGTTCTTGGAGTGAACAAGGGAGGAATGATGGTGATGAGGGAAGGTTGTGCTCTTGAAGGATTGTGCATTTGCTCGGAGGACATACATTGCGCTCCGAACGAATGGTACTATTGTAGACCGGGCAGAGTCTATAAAGAGGCGAGGGTGTGTGCACCGTTGGCTACTTCTAAGAACAATCTTAAGGATGAATTGTGAGGTCTTTATGGGTACCCTCCCTTCACATAGATGAAAGGAACACTATGAAGATTACATTTGGCTTTGTTTTATGATTTGGATAGGTACCCTCTTCAAATTTGTTTGCACATATTATTCCTATAACTACCACGATAAAGTTTATAGGGATAATGACAATTTACTATACCTAACTATTTAAGTTTGATATCTTAACTATATATTTTTTTCTTTTTAATGTCTTGTCAGGTTGTGGTCCAAATCTAATTTTTTTTATAATTATTTTCAACTGTCATTTTTCTAAGTCTATACTAAGTGATCTTGCCAGAGTTTTATTTATCTGAAATCTCAAACTAATAACTGAAGTCGTGAAAACTTATTGTTTAAGTTATTCTCTTAAAATTTTATTTTATGTGGGGGCGATGTTAAGTTAGCACCGAATCGTAAATTTAGCAAACAAATATAGCAAGTGGGACCAGCTTTGTTGGCATAGTTTGATGCAAACTACACCTTTATATTATGTATTCTTTTAACTTGGTTAAAGTACCCAAAAAAATCTCACATATTCTCTCTTCACTTACCTAGTGTTAATTGTTGTAAGCAATTGGTTTTATCAATCGAATTTCCAGAGACAAATTGTGATTTGATCTCTAGCGAACACTTATATCAAGATAAATCATACATAAGTCCAAGACTTAGTTAGTGATTGCAAATATATATAGCGAAAGCTTGTTCCTATATTTCATGGATTGTGATCATCAATCATCAATTAATTAAATACAAAACTTAATGTATTGATAACAAGTGACATATGCATCGTCGACTTACCACCACTGAACAACTGATCTCATCGAGAGTTGTCTAAATTGACTACGCAATATCAATAGATAACAAAGTGGATGTACTAACCAAAAGATTATGAGATCAAGCTGATAAAATATCGAAAGGAACGAGACCAAAAGCCCATAAATATTAAGGCGTTATGTGAAGGAAAACTCAACCTAGTTGGTTGAAGATCCCAAAATCTAGGTTTAATGGGACAAACTAATTGCATAAACCTTGTGAGGTCACCGTGGGGGGTTAAACCTCAAGTCCATTCCTATTATGCAAACAATGACATAAAACGGCAAGACTAAACTATGATTTCAATGATTCTTTGTGCGTCACGAGGTTGAGCAAAAGAAATCACATATGTAAGAACGAAGTGGAGTTGCTTCAAGAGAGACTAACGAGGCTTACTTCTCTAAAGTTCTTGCAAAACCAGGAGATGTTCATGACCACAACAAACATAACCATGAGAACCTAAAAACCGTGTTTAGTAGTATTTGTGTGGAATATATCATCGTTTACACAAAACGATATAATAGTTCAAAGATATCGAGCCTACTAATCAATCAGTGAAGTAAATATATTTTCACAAGGGAAGATTCAAGTGTTTTGCATATTTATCTTATGCAGATATCGACTGTCGAAAGAATCATTATGTCGTGTCGAGTCTTTTTTTTAAAAATTTTTGTTTTCTTGACATTGTTTAATTTCATTTATGTAGGGAATTGTTGGACAAAACTATCATAGCAAATGAGAATAAAGTTTTTGGCCTTTAAAGCCTCTGTTCTCTTTGTTTGAAATTCATTTTAATTGCTTTCATTTCTATGTCATTTTTGTCCTTCTCAATCTGCTACATATAGCAGTGTTTGGTAAGGAAACAAGACACAACATAGAACCGAATACAAGCTCATCTGTAGAGCTAAGATTATTTTCTCGCTTAGTAACTGTATTTTAAGGTTTTTGGTAATTCTTTTGGCAAAGTTCAGAGTTCGATTTCGTCTACCATTGTATCTTGGGAGACTACAGTCATACAAGATGTATATAGTCTTCTAAAGATTGGTCTCGAGTCTCGATAGAAACCAACTGAATCAAGACAAAAAGTTATCCTGTAAAGTTTGGAACTGTTGGCAATTTGTTTTGCTCCATACGTCGTTCTTCCGATCAGAATCAAGCTTAGAGCAAAACTACAAAGTCGTAGACAACAAGACGAAAAATCCAACGGAGAAAAAAATCACATTTTTGGAGGTTTGTAGCTCATGCTACGATCGTCAACGAATTTGTTTCGCTCTAAACGGAGTTCCTTATAGTCGGAATCAAGTCGCGGCCAAAATACCAAAGTTGTAGAGGACAAAATGACGAATACAACGTCACCAAAATAAAAAATTTCCGACGTCGGTACCTCCTGTTATACTCACTGAACAATAGTCGTAGTGATTATAACGTCATTGTAAATTGTCCTTAATATTATTTTTGCAGTAACCTTATTTTCATGTATGTAACTAACACGTTTCATTTATGAACTAACCCATTATCAAAAAGAGTCTAATTTTATTCTATTGAAGTTTAACATTATTAATTTTACTTGTATTTTGTTAAATTATATTTGATGAGTTCTATACCTTCATGAATCAAATCACATATATATAATAAAATAAAAAGGAAATTGTTTCGGTTGTTCAAAGACGGAGTATTTGAATTATAAAAAATCGAAATAGAAAGTTGTGTTTGTGTACATGAATTATAAACCAATTAAATAGAAGCATAAGATCAATTGTTGAGTGAAAACTAGAACCCTAGCATTAATTACTCACCAACCAGGTAAAGATAGAAAGGGTTTAATTAGGGGCAAAACCTCGAAGCCTTTGTAAGAAAAAAGACAAAGGTGAATAATTAATGATGGTAGGTGTTGTGTTGGACCCATAAGCATCATAATATATACTCACAGTGCATGCCTGGTTCCTCCCAATGTGCCATCATCATAGCTTTTTCTTGAACCCCTTTTCACCCGTTTACACAAATAATTTCCCATGTCCGCAATCTTCGGGTCACTACCCCACCAAACACACGTAAACCGCATGAACATCGCAACAGTTTGAGCCTCGTACTATTAATAAAGAGATCTAGATTTCGAACTCCGTTATGAACATAATAGAGAATCGTTATTAAATGGTTGATTAAGGATACGTTGTCCTAAGACGAGAATGCAAATTTTCTCTAATTCAGGTTGGTCCGTCTAATTTCTTATTAATGCTCTATAAATTTGAATTAATCTTTCAATCTAATCGCACTCTTTCCCAACTTTCACTTACCATCATTTTTCGAATTAATACCCTCCTATTACATTTATCGTTAACGATAATGATGCTCCCTCTCAAACTCTCCATATAGTCGTCATCTTGAAAAAGAATAAGGATGACATTAGAAAGTTTGGGAAGGACAACAAAATTGTTCGTTACCATATAATGACTAATACATTATTTGATATATTTATGGTACACAAATATGTCAGGCCCATCTAGACGCCTGGAGATGACTTGCTTTCAAGATGGTGCATAACATATCTATCATGTAGCAATTTCACGAGTATACGAGAACATGTTCGTTGAGGTCATCAACGAAAGAATAATGATGTGCGAGATTTTTCCCGCAAATGTGTTGCTCGAGAATTAATTTTACCTTCGTGGAATGACTACCGCAATCATCTCAAGAGCAAAAAGAATGACATGTCGGTACAAGAGCTGGTCAACCACATGCACATTGAGGAGCTCACACTAACATATGTGAGGTCTTGAGTTTGAATCTTGGTACATGCGGGTTTTTCCTTCGGATGCTGACAAAGGGGTTAAAAGACCGATAACACAATTTCGCGAAGATCGGTCCAGAACAGGGAGTTTTTCTAATTCGCTGATAAAAAAAGTCACATACACATTGAGGAGGTCATTGGATTAAACTTGAGTATACCGATGCTAAAAACATAATTAAATTTTGAAGGTATTGATATGTCCTCCCCTACCAACAATGACAATGGTGAAGAAAAGAAAAAGAAGAGCAAGATTGGTGGAGACCCACCACCGCAAGTCATGCTCTAAAGGTTCATAAGTTGAAGTAGTGTATGTATAGCTACAAATAAATAACCCCTCCACTCCTTGTACCCATTTGGGAACCTTACTCCATCAATGGCTACAAAACCAAAACAGACTCGGATCTTCCTCTTCTTCTTCAGCCTCATTGTGTTCTTCACCCATGTCACTTCCTCCTCCTCCTGGCTCGACTCGGAAGAAGACGAAGGAGTCTCAAGAATGGCTCAAAGTGGTCTGCAATCAAGAAAGAGGTCATGTGATGTCTCAAATGGGAAGTGGGTCTACGACCAATCCTACCCTCTCTATGACTCTTCCTGTCCTTACCTCAGCACCGCCGTCACTTGCAGGAGGAACGGGAGGCCCGATTCGGACTACGAGAAGTGGAGGTGGAAGCCCCATGGCTGCTCCATTCAGAGGTAACAGTAAATAATATGAAAAGATTGAAACTTTTTAATGTTCCTTGTGACAAAATGACATTTTGCAGGTTTGATGCACTGGGTTTTCTGGGGAAAATGAGGAGGAAAAGAATAATGCTTGTGGGCGATTCTATAATGAGGAACCAGTGGGAGTCTCTGGTGTGCTTGGTGCAAGGCGTGGTTCCAACCGGGCGAAAGAGAGTCACCTACAATGGCCCCTCCATGGCCTTCCATGCCCTGGTACATCTATCTGTACATATATTCATGGGTTTTCCATAATTTTGATGATTTAAGGATGTTTTCAATGATTTATAGTAGATGTAGACAATTGCTGATGATATTAAAGAGAGGGTTTGTTTTGGGACAGGATTTTGAGACATCCATAGAGTTCACATGGGATTTCCTTAAGTTTGATGATTTAAGGATGTTTTTCAATGATTTTGAGGGTGCTGTGAACATGATTTTAGTTATGGCGTAGAAGAAATATCTTGTTTCTGTTTGTAGGGACAGACAGGAAAATGTATTTATAGTAGATGTACACAATTGTTGATGATAATAAAGAGAGGGTTTGTTTTGGGATAGGATTTTGAGACATCCATAGAGTTCACATGGGCTCCGCTGCTTGTGGAGCTCAAGAAAGGACCTGCAAATAAGAGGATGTTGCACTTGGACTTGATCGAAGAGAACGCCAGGTTCTGGAGAGGTGCTGATGTTCTCGTGTTTGATTCAGCTCACTGGTGGACTCACTCCACCTCGTAAGCACCAACAATCAATCTCAATCATTTGGTTTCTCATTCTCATTTATAAACATAACTTAACATTTATGTATGTGTATATCTCAGGTGGGACTATTTCAAGGAGGGAAGGTTAGTCTTCAAGAGCATGAACCCAATGGTTGCTTATGAAAAAGGACTGACAACGTGGGCGAAATGGGTCGACCTGAACCTCGATCCCAGGACAACCCGAGTCATCTTCCGAAGCATGTCACCTAAACACAACAGACAGAATGGGTGGAAGTGCTACAGGCAGAGAGAGCCATTGAAAATGTTGAGCCACCAGCATGTTCCTGAACAAATGATAGTCCTGCAAGGGGTGCTGAGGAGGATGAGGTTTCCAGTGCACCTGCAGGACATCACCACAATGACTGCCCTTCGCCGGGACGGACACCCCTCCGTGTATAGGAGAGCTCTTGACCAAGCTCAGACCGACTTTTCCTCTGATTGTAGCCATTGGTGCCTCCCTGGAGTTCCTGATATCTGGAATGAGCTGCTCACCAACTTGCTCTGACCATCATCAACTCTTTTGCTTAAGGAGATTTAGGTATCTTGTGTGTTTTCTTCCAAAATTTGAATTACTTGTCTCGAATTGAAGTGGATCAAACTGTCAGTTTGAGCTTTTAGATGAATTAGACTTGTATTCATGCATTTTGGACAAAATCTTAATGTATAACACTGGAGCTTTTAGATGGATTAGACTTGTATTCATGCTTTTTGGACAAAATCTTAACGTATAACACTGGTCTAATATCTAATCTTGTAGCATAAGAATTGTTTCTTTCAGACAGTTTACAAGAAATAAATCTCTCTTCTTCCAAGTCTCAAAAACTGATGCATCAATGTCATTTTATCAACTACCTTGGGACATTATATACCCTTTTAACCATGGGGTTCAAGTCTTGCTCTGGCCATCATCAACTCTTTTGTTTAATGATGATTTAAGTATCTTTTGTGTTTCTTCCAAAATTTGAATTACTTGTCTTGGATTGAAGTGGATCAGACTATTAGTTCGAGCTTTTAGATGAATCAGACTAGTATTCATGCATTTTGGACAGGATCTGGGCCAATATCTAATGTTGTAGCATAAGAATTGTTTCTTTAAGAAATTTTACAAGAAACCAATCATTTGGGTACAACTATTTCTTCTTCTAAGTCTCAAGAACTGATATATCAATGCCATTTTATTAACTAAACATACCCTTTTAACCATGAGGTTCAAACCTTGTTCTCAGCTTGCCAATTTCCTTAGAACTCAACCCAAAAGCCTTCTCAAGAAGCTCCTCGTCGATCCCAGACCCAAAAACAGCAGACGAGATCCTCATCAAGCCGGGGTTCTGACTGTTGAAGGTCCCCAAGATGGTGGCGGGCGTGTCCCCAACATTCCTCTGGAAGTGGATCATGCCCTTTGGGAACACCATCACCTCACCTTTCTCCAGCACCTTGGCGAAGAGTTTGTTGTCAGTGTCCACAAAGCCGGAGTAGACCCTTCCCCCGAGCACGAGCGCGGTCTCGGTCGCCCTCGGATGGAAGTGCGGCGTGTTGATGCCTCCCACGTCGAAGTCCGCCCTCACGAAGGACATCCCGAGGGCGTTGAGCCCCGGGAAGACGTTGGAGTTCACGGCGGTTGAGGAGAAGCCCGTTTTCTTGAAGTCGCCGGGGTTCTTGATCCCGGAGAAGGTGAAGTCATGGACAGTGGACGAGTTCTTGCAGGCTGTGGGAAGTCCTGTGGTGGTGTTGGCTACACAGAAGTCTCGGATGGAGTCTGGGTCAGTGGCCATTGATGCATAACAGAGCTGGAGGAGGGTGAGGGTCACAAACAATAGTGAGGCCATAATGGTGTTTGTTTTCAAGATGAAGTATTCAATTCATTATTTATAGGACTATTGTCTTTTCTTGGGGATGAAGGGAAAGTGGAGTAGTTGGCTAGGCTTCAAGATGAAGATCAAACTGTATTGCATTTTCTTTCCTGGTTTCACACTCAATAATCTTAATTTGTTGCTGGGTTAGGAAATAATTAGTGTTTTTTCATCAGCAATTATTAAAAATATCCTCATGGCGAAGGAGAGAATAGGCATAAAGTCTCAATTGCAAAAAGGCAACCTCCAGTGTGACAATCTCCACGCGAAACACTATGGCGTTCCTTGTCAGCCAAATCTACCACAGCCCTAAATAACATACTCTTCCCCACGCTCGTTGAAAGGAATGTCAGCACATGGAAAGAGCCTCGGGAAATAATTAGTGTTAAACACTGAATTTCAAAGGCTAGTCTTTTCAATTTAGAGAGATGTTTATTACGTAATTAATTTGAGAAAACCAATGGATCATAGAGCTGAAGGTGGAACCAATAAGTACTCACACTGCTAAAATGTTGTATATTATGACTCAATTTTTGTAAAAACAAAAAAAAAGAAGGGAAAGAAATGGAGGCTGAATCATGGTCACTACGGATTTCATGATTGTGAGTGTGTTTGAAGATAAGACAGGCTTGGCATGGCTACAAAGAAAAGGGCTCAACAAACCCAAAAACTGATAAAGAAGAAGAAATAATTGAAGCTTAACCACTTGTGTATGAGTAGCTGCTGGGACCACATGCTTGTTTTGGTCTTCACAGCCTGGCTACCACATGACAGAGACTCTTCATCCACTTCACCTCATATACAATACAATTTTGACAAAATTAATCAACATTCTAATGTAAGTAGTAACCAAAATCTTCAATCCGGAATCAAAGCGATTTTGTCAAACTATTAAATTTATGTTCACATGACGTTAATGTCCACCATGTGAAACCATTTGGCACAAAATGCTTCAAAAGAGCTGTACACAGCACACACAATCTGATGGTTTGTTGCTTCTTCAGTGTCTAAACACTGAGAGTATGCTCTTTGAGAAATCGAGCAAAAGAGAGTAAAGCACACAAGTTAATGGTTTCAGTGCATTAGATGATTTATTTTTCAGTTTCCTACTTTTACAGACATTGTTGAGCGGGTATTCTTAGTTCCAGAAACATATGCAAGACATATGAAGTATTCCGAAACACAACTTCAAGTCTTAAAAACAGATTTGGCACAAGCTCATACAGTGGGTTTTACAGCGATGTTGTCCCATTTGGATTAGTAACTATCCACGTCTATTTCTGGCCTCCGCAGATAGTATCTCAGGCAGTTCTTTAGCACCTGCAGTTTCAGATAAATGATTAGGACACAAGGAAAAAATATGTTGAATATTTCTACTGGCTCGCTGATTCGCTCAAGGCTTGAGCATATACATTACTTCAACATTTGCATAGCAACAATTTGAATGCAAGCAAGAGTATCTATGTGTATTCTTAAAACCTGACAGAGTACCTGAGACATAGAGCTGTTTAGTGCTGCCCCTCTGTAGCTGACATGAAATTTATCCCTGGCTACCAGTCCCTGTATGGAAACAAAGGTCATTATAAGACAACGGTATTGGGTGGGCAAGAAAATAGTAATAGATGAGTGGCCTCCACTTCTGTATCAATTTCAGCCGATTCCACGTCAATGTTGGTATGAGCAATGATTTTGATAATTTCTAGAAGCAGTCCGGGTCGATCTGCTGTCTCCGTATAAAGCAAGCTGGGAAATTACAGCAGAAAATGCATAAGCAGATGGCATATAAAATACCCATTTATGCAAGCCATTTAGATTACCATATGCCCAAAAGGATATTTCATGAGATGTCATATGTCAAACTGTAAGGAAAACATTTTTAAAATGTGGATATCCTAAAATTCCATTTAATATTAGCATAAAATGCATAAGCATATGGCATATGAAGTACCCATTTATGCAAGCCATTCAGATTACCATATGCCCAAAGGGTATTTCATGAGATGTCATATGACAAACTGTAAGGAAAACATTTTTAAAATGTGGATATCCTAAAATTCCATTCAATATTAGCAATGCAAAGATGCAAACCTCCTCTTAGGGCCATCTTCCTTGATGAGTATACGAGTAGCAATATCAATGTCAAGCTGCACAGAAGAAAACAATTATTTCGTTGTGCTTAGCAAATGGTTAAAAAATCTCTTCAATGCATATTGACTAATTTAATATATTATATAATATTTTGGTGGCAAGAGGACATTGAATTGCAACGTAAGAAAGTCATGCGAAACCTAGTCAAAAGGTTTAGAAGATATGAACTTATCAACCCATCATCTTACAAGTAAGAATTCATCTCCAAAACAGCAGATTTCTATGATCGCATACTATATTATTGCCTTGTTTAATGGAACCACTATATGGGCTCACAATGAAGAACTTAGAAAACAAAATGAGCTCAACTGATAGATGCTAGGGCCTAGGGTAAAGCGTCAAGATTCATCTTCCTTTTCATGTTCTAGTTCGCATAAGAATACTCAAATAAGCTAACTATGACAGCAAGGTACCACAAAAGCATAAAAATACTTGGATTCTAACATTGACATCACATAAATGTCCAGGTCTATGGTATAAACCAAATTGGTAAAAGCAGTTAAATCTTAGGAATAGAATGCTTGTTATATTGAAATAACTGAAATTGAAACTAAATTAGATTGTGCAACATCATCACCTTTCTCTCGGGACCTTTTATTCCAAAAGCCTCACCCATAGCAAGTTTCTCGCTGGACTCCTACCAAAACATCAAAACAAAAAAGGATGCTTAGAAAATATATGAATTCCAAAATAAATACTGCTCAATTCCACACGATAAGTGTAACACAAGAAAAATTATTATACTGAGATTTGAGGGTAAGCAAAATAGGTACCGGATGATATTTCAAGAGATTGTTGATGATGGTAAGTCGGACCATTTCTAACAAATTAAAATCTTCAACTTTTCGCCCAGTGTCTCTAATGTAATCACCAGGAATAAATTTATCAGAGTTTGCAGTAACACGTATTTGATTATAAGAGAACTGTTGAGCTTACATAAATATTTCAAATGTTAAGTTCTGTGAACCAGGGCAATTAATAAAAATCATATTAAATTTCAGAATTACCTATCCCTTCTAGAATTATCTAATCAAACAGAAGACAAAAGAGCAACAGTCTGTCTAATCCTCTATATTTTGTAACCCCCAAATATAAGGGATCTGTTCAGGAACTTGAATCTCAAACATCAAATCACTAGGCAAACTTGACATTTAGAGTTTGACTTAGTGAAATTGACCCAAAAGCGCAGGGTTTAATTCTACACAAATAATTGTTGATTCATGCAAATTCTGCTGACACTATTCTGGCTTGTGCAGATGCTATTTGGATATTTTAGCTATACTTGAATTGTCCTTCTTGCACCTTGAGCATGTATTACTCACAGCAATCAGTATAGGGAAAATTCTTCTTAAAGAGAAGACACAAAGAACAGAGGAACTAGATGGCAGATAATAAACTCAAAAGGTTTCATGTAAGAGAAAAATGCACCTCAACACAAAATAATGTTACACCGAAAGAGTTACTCACAATCGCGTAAGGAAAATTTTTGTTTGTTTGACTGGTCCCTCAGAGGAAACAGTTCCCTTTGCCACAGCCAATCCCAAATCTTTCAGTGCCTTCATCTGCCCCAACAAAAGAATAAGGAAAGGGGTTTGGTCAATATTCAAGAGTGTAACTTCAAAATCTATGAAAATAGTGACGACCAACAAGACTTCCATACATACACCTTTTTTGTATACAGAATTGATCATAATACAAAAAAAAGACAGGCTATCGAGTGGATAGATTTTACAGAAAGGGTTGGCAAAACTTGATTATCGAGACGGACTGTCAAAGGGTAGCTAAAATCTCATCATCACGGAACCGTCCGCTCGGAAGGTTAGGTGGGATATTTACTGATATTTTTCATGTAATGAATTCCTTTCCGAGCTATATCTCGGTAATTCTTACTAAGCGATCTTGTAATCAACCAGAAGATTTGCTGGCTAAGTATGTTCTTTCCGATGCGAGTTTTGAATCAGGTGAGGGGTTTGTCCCACCGATGCTCGTAAGCATTTTAGAGCATGATGCTCGTCGTTGCTAATGAAGTGCTTGTTCTCAACAAAAAAAAAATGCCAAGTTTCCCTTAAACGAAAGTGGTTGATTTGAGCAACTTATACAATTCAATATTGGATTTTCATCTCATATGGTTTTGCCCCCCTACCTGCGACCCAGTTTCGTAGGAATATCAAGTATATATTGGATTAAGAGATAAACTAAATGTAACAGCCTCCATTCGCCATTCCCCGAAATAACATATAGTAACCAGTCAAGAACTCAGTATGCACACAGCAAAACATAGTACACTGTGGATGTTCATATGATATCTGTTTTTATGAGACAAAGCTATACAAATTCTGACTATCATAAGTTGTTAGGGTTTCCCATAAGAAAACACAACTAAAGTCACTTTACCGTGTCAATGAGAGCTCCTAGTCGATCTCCAAAGCTCACTTGCACGATTGTTGCACTAGGATCTGAATCCTGATCTATCATAACTATTGGCATGGGAACAGAATCAGAATCTTGCTCAGGCTTCTGCAAATAATGTACATTTTAATGTTCTGGCAATGTCACATCGCGCAGTAAACATTCACATGAATTAAAAGGAAACGGTATCGCAAAAATTAAACTAATTCAATCAAGCTTCATTCCAGTGTTAGAGATGCACGGCTTCCATGCCCAATTGTATTGTTTTTCTTGCAGACTTTTTAGCCAAATGATACAACACCACTACATGAGCAAGCAAGTGAAGAATGAACAAATGACGAAAGAACAACAATGTCAAACATATAAACTCGGTCCTTCCTTTCAAAATTGTGCAGCATGACAATTTTCACAGACATATAATCTTTCCATAAAAGTACAAGTTAACAGTGAAAACATATGCAGTTTAAATAGTATGTATAAGAACCTAGGAAATGACCATGGATTACGAAAGTGGATGATGAGCAAAGATAAATGAGCATGAAACTCAACAGTTATCTAACTGCATTACTTCAAAAATCGAATAAGGGTGCCTTCTCTATGGAACCAATATGAAAACAAAGATGCTAAGATGCACAAAATTGTTACCTCTTTTAGAACTCTCAGTCCTATTTTGGAGGTGCGCCTCCCACAATTGATCATGAAAACTTAGAAACATTCTTATCTCAAAGCTAAACCTCTTGACTCTTAAAATTAATGAAGATTGTACATAAGGTGAATAGAATAGAGTTTAAATCATTAACTGAATGACCACGAGAACCATGTAGAGGTATTTATGTAAACAAATTACCTTTGACAGCTTAATTTAAATCTGAAAGTAACATTTTCAGGACAATGCTTCAGTACACCTATATTCACAACAGAGCCAGCTGTTGCTTATAGCAGCACGGTTCATGAGAACAAAGTTACATCCACTTCATGCATAATCAAGAATGCATAAATGTAATTTTTTTAATCTCACAGCTAAAATTTAAGAACCAAACGCAAAGAAGAGGGAAAATGCAATGCATTGCTCACCAATGAGGTTGAACCCATTGCATCTATTCCATTGATAGCCGCATGCAGAAGGTTCCTACATAACAATCAAGTAATATTCAACAACAAAATACATAGACACATTATCAGTATCCCATTAAAGACCTATAAATTTTGCATCAACATTAGAGAAACAATTATTAGCTAGCACAAGCCTTAAGAGAAAGAGCCATAGAAAAGGGGACGACACCAAAGAAAATCACAAAACAAACTTACATAAATCTAATGAGTAAAAAACCCGAAAAAGCCAACCATAACCTACTAAAAACATAGCAATTAAAAAAAATACCACCGCACAATAAAGTTTGGTTCAAAAAATTACTAGATGAGAAATAGACACTACATTTAACAGTGATTGGCTACTGAGAAAAAAAAGGCAGAAGAAAATGTGAGTAAATTCTTCCACAATATCCATAAACATACAAATCAAATCAAATCCCTAAATCAGCTAAACTGGATCATCATATTACGTTAAGCAAACAGACCATCAATCAATAACCCGTATCTTCTCAGAAACCAAACAACAGCAACAAAATGCATATGAGAGTAGCAAATTGACACGAATCTGGTAAAAGAAATCCTTCATCTGAGCTAGATAGATCGTCGCACAAAGCTCACAATCATATGCACCGAGCAAGAAGCAAAACAACAGATAAAAAAAATCAACACATTTCCCGGGAAAAAATGCAGATAGAGAAGAATCGAGAGCTGGTCCTCACTTGTTTCTGGAGAAAGTGATTCCAAATCCAAGGCGTGGAGGTGTGTTGCAGATTGGGGAAATTGCGAAAGATCCGGAGGGAGAGAGGTTGGGAGTGACGGTGGATCGGAGGAGAGCTAGCGAAGAAGAAGAAGGAGAAGAGAAGATCGTCTGTGTGAAAGCCATGGAAATGGATGCGTGTACGGAGCTGCTTTTTGGGAGAGAGAGATTTAGATTTTTCAGCAAGAAAGCTTTGCGTTTCTGGTTCGGCAAGAGCTGTTGTTGCTATTCTCTTATATTTTGCTACTGCACACTGTGGTTGCGTCTTACGTCACTCGACCCGGACCCGCTACTGCTTCATTTGTTGCCACGTAAGATTAAATAATAATAAATGGCATGACATTAAAGACACGTTTTTAATTCGCATCATTAGATATTTTGTTTGTAAATTAAATCACCCCACTTTTATTGATTGAGGTTGTATTATAGTCCAAGTTCAAATGTTTTAAATTGATTTCTTGGGTTACACACTTGATAGATACTAAAGACACGGTCTGAATTCGTATCATTCGATATTTAGTTTATAACAGATTAAATTGATATATTTAAAATATATGATTATCATATATTATGGACTTATAATTTACAACGTAACTTCAATTTTGACCGAATTAATATTGTAGTCTAGATTTGTGCATTTCGGATTGATCTCTTGTGTTAAATATAATTTTATTCAAAGTTAATCCGAATAATGCATGATTCATGAATTGCCCCTGCATGCATGAATAAATATTTTTAAATGAGTGACTTGGCTCTTACCTCGTCTGTTTTGTACTACGACGTATGAACTCAATTGCATTAGGTGAAAAATCATAGTACCGTATATGATTATGTGCGTATACGTAGTTTGGTGGAGTGTGAGGACTCCAGCTCAAAAAAATATTAAAGCAAATTTTATTTTGTTATAATTATTATACTTAATTTTCATTTAACTAAAATTTATTTAAGTTTGTATTTGAGATGTCGGGGGTAGTGATGTTATACAATTTGGGAAATGGGATTGTCACTTAAGTCCAATCTTAGTAAAGCATACTTGTAGGTTCACATGAAATAGGAATTTAACTCAAAACTAAGAGATACTATAAAGACCCATTCCAGCCCCTACTTACCTACTATAGAGGGTGGAGATGAGAGAGTAATGGAGAAAATTGGGATTTAGTTTTGGATGATGAAGAAAAAACAAAAGTGGGGTTTTTGAAATTATTGGAACAGTTTTGGTGTGGAAGAAGAAAATGGTAGGGGCATAGTGGTGGGTTGCTCTCATATCACAATGTAGCTTCTGCTGACAACGGATCAGCAGTGGAGGAGAGAGAAAACAAGAAGAATATATGAAGAGAAAAAAAACCAAGCTCAATGCCATGCTTTGAAAAGTTAAAGGAAAATAAGAGTAAGTATTTTGGTTAGGGGAAAATCCTAAGCACTTATCTCAACTATTTGAGTTTTGCACGTCACTATTCTTAACTATTTTTTGTTGCCCGTCACCACGAAGAACTATTTTTATGTTTCATCGTTTGTAAAAGAGTTAAATCTAATGTAAAATGTCCATAATACCCCCATATTAAAAAATTAAAATTTAAAATTTTATCT
>JAYMTP010003356.1:0-17197 GCA_036897365.1 Geranium brycei | reverse complement strand
TCCACAGAATGCATTCTATAAACGCGAGAAGTAAGTGAAAACCGGGTATAGTATGGGGAGGTAAGTGAAATTTTCCCTTAATAATATTATAATAATTGTGTGTTATTTTTATATTTTTAAATAAATTAATTTATATTTTTAAATATTTTTGTAAGTGCATATAATTGTTTTTTGTTGTAATTTAGTAAATTTAATTATTTATGTTTAGTCGATAATTTTTATTTTTAATTATATGTAATTAAGAATTTAAGAACTAAGAAATAAACTAATCACTAAATATTTAAAAGTGGGGTAAAGTTCACCTAACCACCCATAAGGGTCGTCGGCCAAAACCTCCAAAACCAAAAACCAATCAAAACCCAAAAATGACATGTTTTAAAATTTTGAAGCCAAACCAAGGGTAATTTTGTCTTTTTACTTTAAAAATTAATGAAAAAATTAACGGTTCTTACTATCTGTCCGTTTTTGATATTTTAGGGGGCTAGATGTCCACTTTTAAAAATAAATGTAACTAAGTGTCTTTTGACCAAACTTGAGTATGGCTACGCATACTTTAACATTAAAAGTGTGTAACAATAATTTCATCAATAAATTTGTTAAGTTTTTAATCGATCACCTTGAAGTGAAAGGTTCAACTCTTGGTATGAATACTTTTCACTTAAAATTGTTTTTTTTTAAAAGAAAGTAAAAAGTTTATTATATAATATTTAGCAACCCACTGGACTACTGGAGTATACAATTGCGATAGTTAACTTATTACATTTAAAATCCAATACAATTTTTTTTATACAACATCAAAATTATTTGTAACTATAAAACATATAAAACAAACCATTTCTTTTATTGGAATGGGTTGGTCTCTCTTTTTCTTGAGATACGTAACGAATAAGAAGAGAAAAGAATAAAAAAAAGGTGCCCAATAATGATATGAAGCAGTACCAGAGAAATTAGAGTGAAACACAGCTTGTCTTTCTGCGCAATGATCGGATTCGGAGAAGAGGGAAATCATGTGGCAGTAGCGGCGAGAAAATCGCAGAGAAAAATCGAAGAATAGAATTGACGGACACCAAAATCTCTCCATATATGGGTGGGAGTGGCACATTGGTTCATGGTGTTCGTCGCTGGTTTCAACGTCTCTCTTCCTCTTCTTCAAATCCAACATTCCACCACAACAATGGCACCGATCGTCTTCCTCCTGTGAATGAATCGCCTTCTGCTTCCAATTCTCACGGAGACGGCAACGAGGGTACGGTCTTTGTGGTCTTCGACCTCTCTCGTTTAAAGTCGATTCGGGTGCGCAAAGAATCGGACTTTATTAAGGTTGCTTCCATGGACGCTCTAAAGAAGGTGATTTAGGATCTGGGTTCTTATCTTAATTGGGTTTTTGTTTATTTTTTGGATCTGGGTCCGGTTGATTTCTGGGTAATGTTTCATTTGTTTTTGGGGGTACTTTTTGAATCTTGATTGGGACAAGACAGAAGTTTGGGTTTTGGGTGATGGGATGGTATTGATGATCAAATCAACTTAAATGCTTGTGCTTTGCTCTGGTTGTGATTGGTTGGTGAAAAAGATCGATCAGATGGTGAGAAATGGAAACTTTTGCAATTTTAACCTCTGTTTCCAATTTATTGAGTTCATCCTATGCACATACTTCAAATGGAATGAGATTTTCGGTGGCACAATTTGTAAATTTTTAGTTGTTCAAGTTTTTGTCCCTGTTCTCATTTTCCCTGTTTCCATCATCTCTTTAATGCTAAGCAGCCTATTGAAATGGTTGTTACTAAGTCACTCTCTGCCATCTTTGTGTTGCTTGCTGTCTTCTGTATGAATTTTGTGCAGGCTTTTAATGGGATAAGCTTGGAAACATACCATCATTTGGTGTATAACTGTGCAATAGCTTGTTGTTGCATTTGTAACAAGAATTTGGTAGCTTGAAATACCTAAATTATCTAGAGGTTTGCTATTTACGTATTTTAACGAGTTTTTATTTAGTGTTTTTGTCGATTTGGTCTTTCTAAACGACATTAACCAATAACTGTGCAGTAAAGTTTTACTTTTGAATGACAAACAATGCACTATATGTTCAGAAAAAAAAGAATTAGATAAAAACTTGTGTTGCATGGTTGTATGTTGTAAAAGGAATGATGAAGGGAAAGTCGTTTACAATGTAGTATGAATGTGAACCATTAAGGATCTGATGCTCGCTAGCTATTTTTTTTGATAAGCCTAGGATTTTATTGCATAATAAAAGAGAAAATAGAAAGGCCTAACCTAGACCTAGATAAAACCCAGAAACTTACACTAAAGCCGGCTAACAATAAATAGAATGTAATGCTACCCAACCAGATAAAACGGTGATTAAAGCCGGATTTTATCTGGTTGGGTTGCTCGCTAGCTATTAAGCAGTTGTACTCTTTTAGAGATGGTATTGCTAGTACAAAGTTGTTTTTCATTGCCCACCATATGCAGGTCTGAGGTTGACTTTTTGTATTCATTACTGCTCATGACTTAGATGAACATATAAGTTATTTTAATATCACATTCTTAGTTTTTCTATTGTATTTCACTTCACCCCTTATTTACAAATGATTGCTAAGTATCCATGTTTTGTACAGAGTGCACAATCGGATTTCTTCACAGAATATGGGGAAGCGAGCCGGTACGAGGTCCAAGAAGTCGTTGGGAAGGGAAGTTATGGTGTTGTTGGTTCGGCAGTTGACACTCATACTGGAGAAAAGGTTGCAATTAAGAAAATCAATGATGTTTTTGAGCATGTATCGGATGCTACACGAATTCTAAGAGAAATTAAGCTCCTTCGCTTGCTTCGCCATCCGGATATTGTAGAAATAAGGCATATTATGCTACCTCCTTCACGAAGAGAATTCAGAGATATCTATGTTGTTTTTGAGTTGATGGAGTCTGATCTTCACCAAGTAATCAAGGCAAATGATGACCTTACTCCTGAGCACTATCAGTTTTTCTTGTATCAGCTTCTTCGTAGCTTAAAATATATACACTCGGGTTAGTGTTTTTAGGAGTTCTCTTGTACTTAGTACCCTTACATATATTTAATTGACTTCTGATCATAATAATTATTTTTTCAGCAAATGTATTTCATCGAGATTTAAAGCCAAAGAATATTCTTGCTAATGCTGACTGCAAGCTGAAGATTTGTGATTTTGGGCTTGCTCGAGTGTCTTTTAATGATGCTCCATCAGCTATTTTTTGGACTGTATGTTTCTATAACATCTGGATCTGGCTCCTCGATATATTAGAAGATGTACACTGTTCATATTTATGTTATAGTGCAAAATGTGAACCCGTTACATCTTTCTCCTTTTATTTTTGAAGGACTATGTTGCAACTCGATGGTATCGTGCTCCTGAACTTTGTGGCTCCTTTTTCTCCAAAGTAAGCTGTTCTCTATTCTCACTGTGTTGGCCTATGTTTATAACCAATGTTGTAAAAATTCCCAACTTGTCCGATTAATCCCCTATAATTCCCAATCAATCACTAGAAGGCTCTCTCCGACAGACTAGCGCCTAACGTTTTTACAACACTGTTTATAACACCTTATGAATGTTCTTTTACATTTTTCTCGCAGGACATTTTTTTGTCTTATTTCTTCTTTGTCAGTGCCTTTTTTTTCTGGAGTGTTGCTGCTATCAGCATTTTCTCGTGTCATACATTGATACTACGTTTGCACTTGAGTTACTTTGTTTTGTCGTATCTTGTCCCGGTTTGTATGCACCTGATGCAATTTCTAAAACCATTTCCCTCTCCCTTTTCAGTATACTCCTGCAATTGATATATGGAGCATAGGATGCATATTTGCAGAAATGCTTACTGGCCGACCACTTTTTCCTGGAAAAAATGTGGTTCACCAACTCGATCTCATGACGGATTTCCTTGGTACTCCTCCTCCCGAATCTATTGCAAGGGTTAGTTACTCATTTAGTTTCCATTATGTTCTCGGGTATTTGTTTTGCTGAAAACATATTAATTAGGATTTGCTTACTTGCTGTAAACCCCTCTCTATTTCATTCATCGGTCTTCGTGGGTTTTTTTTTCCAATGTTATGTATTTTCCTTTTGAACTCAAATATACTATGGTGATATCTGCAGATCCGCAATGAAAAAGCGAGAAGATATCTCAGTAATATGCGGAAGAAACAGCAAGTTCCTTTCCAACAAAAGTTCCCTAATGCAGACCCCTTGGCTCTCCGCTTATTAGAGCGCCTACTTGCATTTGATCCTAAAGATCGACCAAGTGCTGAAGATGTAAGTACAATTTCAATGCTCAAATAAAATAAGCACAAATTCCATAACCTATAGGTCCTTAATAATTTTGCTTGCAGGCATTAGCCGATCCTTACTTCCACGGTTTAGCGAACGTGGAGCGTGAACCAGCATCCACCCAACCCATTTCTAAACTCGAATTTGAGTTTGAGAGAAGGAAACTAACAAAAGATGATGTTAGAGAGTTGATTTACCGAGAGGTTTGACCTTACAAAGTGCTAGGCGTTATTGTGATCAAACCTTGGCCTTTTATCCATTTTGTGGCACTAATGAAGTGTTTATTTGAAATGAATAGATTTTGGAGTATCATCCCCAGATGCTGCAAGAGTATCTCCGTGGTGGAGAGCAGACTAGCTTTATGTACCCAAGGTAGGCACGTCTTTTCTTTTTCTGAAATTGAATTTAACATTTTTGTATATCGAGAGATGAAAGACAGAATGCATTATAAATTGCCAGAAAGCAAGTCGGATCTCACAAGTGCTTTATTTTTTGTTTTACTTAATAAAATCCTTTTTGTGTCATCATATAGAATTTGAAGAAATCTTTTGATATTTTGTATCTGTTATATACTTATACAGAGACATATATGATTATGACCTATCACTGAAAGATAATTACATTTTAGGTTTTAATATTTTACATAACAGCTAGTAACCCAATTTTACTGTCATGTTGTAGTGGCGTTGATCGGTTCAAGAGACAATTTGCACATCTTGAGGAGGGTTATGGTAAAGGTGAAAAGGGTACTCCTCCGCTCCTGCGACAACATGCTTCCTTGCCTAGGTATGTTCTATCCGAGGATTCGAGCCTTTTGAGAGTTCCATTTTGCACATCGCGGTGAAACCTAAAATTAGCTGAGCTGGTCTGATTTATTTTCAACCCCCATATGCATGTTTTTGGGTTAATAAATCAAGTTGATCTGTAGATTTTAGCTGTTGAGCAAAACTCTGATTTACTAAATTTGCTGATGATTGTACTGCCTCAACCATTCTGTTCTATTTTATTCAGGGAGCGGGTATGTGCACGTAAGGACGAACCTGACCAAAACGATGACTCTGAAAGGCCTGTTGAGAATTCCGACGAAGCAGATGCAGAAAACGGAATTAACAAGCCAAACTGCAGTGCGCGCAGCCTCTTGAAGAGTGCGAGCATCAGTGCTTCAAAGTGTGTAGTCATCAAAGACAAGAAAAAATCAGGGGTAACAAAAAAAACTGATTTTACATCAAAAGCACTGAATTCATTTCCATTATGATATGGTTCCAATCCTCATGCTGGCGATATTTTTATTTAATTCTTGGTTATATAAAAAAGACAAATGGTTCACTTTTTCACTCTCACATAAACATATCTCATATGATGCGTATGCTTTTTCCATCAACCAGGGTGATGCAATTGATGAGGGCGACGAGGAAGCTGATGGATTGGGGCAAATGGTCGGAAACCTCAACGTCTAATCTCACACTGACTTGAAACGAGGATTGCCTATTCTGTACTGTAATTTGGTAAAGAAAATTTTGTACAAGTATACTGTGATTATGGATCCATATGAACACGTTAGTGTGAAAAGCTAATGTATACACTCTGTTGTTCTGATATTAAAGCAATGGTGTGAACAGAACAGCACAACTCTCTCTTTTTGACCACTGAGTATTAAATTTAGGGAAAATGGCAAAATGATTTTGTCTTACTTTCAGGGGCAATTTTGTCTTTTTTACAAATACACACGTTTTGCAACAAAAAAGTTCATAGTTCAGTGCATTTTTTGTCATTATCAAAGTACCCTGCACCCTCTTACAAAAATGTGATAATATGCAACGCGTTCTTGCTATTTTCCCTTTAAATTAAAACCTAGAACTGATCAAATGAGTCAAGTTGGATTTGAAAGTCCCATGTACTCAGAGGCATGTCTCCTTCACTGTTATATCCGTTCACATATCTTTTTAGCCTCTGAGTTACTCTTGCATGTCCCAAACCAGCCATGCATTCACCAACCTCAGCATGGAATGTGTGGAAGATTGAGCTGCCAGTGACTGAGAAGCTGGCGTGGAGGATATCGACGCCTTCTTCATGAAACATCCTGGTGATCTCTGAGTAAATGAAGTGGTTGTCATGGCCAGTGACCAGAACCACCTCCAGACTGGAGCCCATTACATGAATCTCCATTTTTGGTGATTTTAAGGCTGTGTCAGTGACACTGCTGTTGGGCCATGGTGAGAGCCGTCTCTTCATCCCCATCCCCATCAACCTCTGCTTCCTCTCCCTCAGGCTCTGAAGCTCTGCCTCCAGGCTCTTTATGTGGGCCACACTTGCATCTATCTGCTCAGGCAGTGACATTGCCTCCTGAAAATCCCCAAACAACATTAGTTAAACGTTAACCCACCTAAAAGCTCTAGCTAATAGGTGAAAAAATATAATGTTATTTAACTACTCTACCATCCACTTTTACGTGCAAGCCCGGTTGAAAGACACGTGAAAACAGACGAACGGGGGTGCTGGGACGCCCCCGATTCATGGCCTTGAGCCCGAAACAGACGTCACAAGGAGCGGTCACGTAAAAAACAAACATGACTCTCTAATACCATGTGAGAAACCCAACACACCCACAAACTCAAGTCGATAGATGGAGGCCCGGAAGCCATTTCAAGAATGAGTGAATAGAAAAACAAGAACCCATTTCAGGGAAGGTGAAAACAGAAATACCCATATTCTTGGAAGCTAAAATGGACAAGAAGTGATTAATTAATTACCTTGGAGGAGTGATTAGGGAGAAGAGAATTGAGGTTGGAGTAGAGGTTCTTCATGTGATTCCTGCGGTTCTTCTCTATGATCTTCCTCTCAGTCCTGGTTGAAGAAGATTGGATCATCATCTCCATTCCTCTCTTGATTTCAACCACAGAAAGATAATAATTGAAGGGTTTGAATTATTATTGACTTGGATCTTTGTTAATCGGTTTGTTTGGTAGATTGTGGGTTTTTATAGCATGCAGTAAATGAGGTCGTCAGCTAGGAAACGTCAGCTTACCTTGGCGCCCCCACATACGTGGCAGTGCAGCATAAAGCTGTGATCATGTGGTCTTTAGACCACCAGAAGCTTCTGACAGATCTTCCCCTTTTTGTTGGTATCAGGTGATCTTTGAATTATCGTTCACATTACAGGAAGGGCAAAAAATATGATATCGATAAGATATTGATATTTTTGATTGGATAAAGTATGACATGAAAAATGTTAAATCTTTCTCAACCTCGTTTTATTGTTATTCTTACAAACATAATTATAATACATTTAATTTCATGAAAATTCTATATCTTCAATCGAACATATAACATATGATAATTCAATTTTCTTTAAGATTGGCCGATATTCACTAAAGCCTCCTGTTGCTCCATTCCACCTAGTAATTGTATAACTGATGGATAACACCAGTTCATAATTTTACAACAAATTACTTAACCATGTCATTAAAACATGATCATCAAGTCATAAGTTTATTTGTGTTAGAGTCTTATATCTGAAAGTCTCGTATCTATCTGAAAAATGTGAATCTATTCACCAGCTTATATAATTAACAATCTGGGCCTCCACCTATTAGCTTGAACTTTTAGGTGGGTTGAGCTTCTGATAATTTGATCAAATAAATTTTGATTATATCTCTTATCTTTTTGGTATTTATGTAAAAGAAATAAGAATACACTAACCACTACACCAGATTGACATAAGGCCTGCGCACATAGAGCACGAGTGCAGACATAAACTAAGGCCAGGACAGCGCACTACCAATGTGTGCAGGCATTAGCTAAGGCCAGAACAACGCACTTTCAAATACGCAGGCAAAACTTAAGAACTGCGCACGTAAAAATGAGTGCGCAGGTGCAACCGTAACTAAGGACGGCGCACCATGTCAATGTGCGCAGTCCTTAAGTGTAAAGTGTTGACTTTTTTTTCCAATACACGTTTGACCTCAATTTCCCGATTAGATTAGAAAATATTTTTGTAATCGTGGTGTACATATGATAGTTTGTTTCCTATTCATGAAATCGAACCAAAGATTAGTCGATTCGACAAACAGGTTAGTTAGTACTCTGATGATCTCGTTATATGTACACGTCTTTCGACTCATCCGGTACTTGATCGAGGTCGATTTGAAAATAAAATTTTTCGAAATTTTACCCGACATAGAGAAACATATCTTCGGTTCCATCCGTAAGGTTGGATTAAAAATAATATTTTGACAGTATTGAATCGTCTTGAACGTAGAGATTTAGGGTTATGGGAAATAAGGGTTTACATACCCTAAACATACGATGTCCACATCCCGAATGTATGAAAATTGAATTTAAAAATCGAAACCGTTGGATATGTAGATTATGATGGTTTACCTATGTAAATTAAATTTTAGCCAAATCGAACCACGGGATCATAGCCGATAAGTCGACGGAGTATTTAGTCAACCATAAAAGTCAAAATTTTATAAACCATAAAGCCTGCGCACTTTCCATTATGCGCAGGTGTTAGGTACTACCTGCGCACTTTCCATTGTGCGCATGCGTTAACCTGCACTTATATCGAACAGAAACTCTCCTCTCTCTCATTCTTCCTCTTTTTCTTTATTCTTCTCTGGGTTTCCTCTCTGCGTGCCTCCACTTCCCGTCGCTGTGTAGCCGTCGCCGGAGTCTGTTCCCGTTGACGTCTTCTCGTCGCCGGCTCCAGTTCCCGTCGCCGTCTCCGGTTCCAGGAACCTATGCGCCTCCAGACCTCAAGAACTCCCGTCACCGTCTTGCCGTCGCTGGAGTCCGTTCCTATTCCCATCTCGCCGGCTCCAGTTCCCGTCAAGGTAAGAAACTCTATTTTTTCAATTTTCAGATTATATATACCTAGTAAACCTGGAGTAGACACCCAATTTCCGAACTAACTAACCCATATTTATTATTATTATATTATATAAGAGACAAAGAAATTGGGTTAGCCCTGAGCCAGGCCTCCAGCTTCTTGGAGACATTCACTTCCCCGACCTTCCCCATCCTCTCCCAAACAGTTTGGAATGGTATTGGGCCGGTACGGTGGTTTAATTTATTTTGGCTGCCCCGAATGAGACTCATTTGAGCGCCAACTTTTTCCTGAAAAAAAATAAAACAAATGAAATTGGATCTTCAAATTGAATCTTGAAAAAACTAGATTACATCAATCTTTAATATACCTCGTTCGCACCAAAATGGGCAACGAGCCAACGCCACTGGGCCTTCTTCCCTTTCAGATACTTGGGAATCCTATTACGGTCTAGTTTGGTCGGGTCCACATAGCGGTTGTAAAACCGCTTTATGTTCGATTTCCGCTCCTTGTATGCAGCCTCGACCACGTCACGAATCCATGTCCTCAGCTCAGTGGAATCGTCCACTGCATACAACCGCTGAAATTGACAAGCACCACGTCAATTTCCTAAATACAGCATTTGAAAATTGATATTGACTAAGTATTCAAAATTGATTACCTTGAAGCTCTTCCAGAATAACCTGTACTCCGGCACCGGCAGATCTGCCATCGTCTGGTAGGAAGCTTCGCGTTCGCGAGCGAATTTCCCTGTGACAGCCTTCAGTCTTTGCTCGTCAAAGTCCTCCAGGGCGGTAAATGGTCGGCCGTTTACCCAACTCAACTGAATATGACCTCCGTTCTTCGTGACCGCTTCCTCCTTATCTTCTATGCAGACATCGACCTTTTGATCTTTTGCTGCTCTTACCTTCCAGCTTCCCGTGGCTAGGCAGTTCACATCTATTTTGTAATCAAAGTAAAGCTCGTATTAAGGAATCTCTTGGTGGTCAAGGGGAAGAAACCTCCACTCGTTCAACGGCAGTTGGGACGCTGGCAGCACAGCGTCCCCTCCGGAGGGTCCAACTCCGTCTCCGAACATATCCTCGAACGTATCAAGCTCCGGGATTCCGTAAGTCCATCCTAAGCTCGCATCCTCCTGCTAAGTTTGAGTCGGCACAGTCGGCTGCAACGGTGACGGAGTGTACATATCCGGGAACTCCGGCTCCTGTGAAGCGTTGAAGAACCGATCGTTCATACTGCTCCACTTAGGTGCCCTGGCCCTAGATGCCTTCTCCTTAGGTGTACGGCTAGTGGACATTATCTGTAATTGTACGAAGGTAGGGGTAATTTTTCAAAATTACATAAATGCCCCTTACGAGTATTTTTTAAAAAAATTCCGAAAATACCCCTGTGGAATATTTTTTTAAAAATTCCGAAAATACCCCTAACATGTATTTTCATAAAATTATGAAAACACCCCTAAGGGGTATTTTTTAAAAAAAATTCCGAAAATACCCCTAACAGGTATTTTCATAAAATTACAAAAATACCTCTAAGGGGTTTTTTTTAAAAAGGGGTATTTTTTAAAAAAATTCCGAAAATACCCCTAGAATGCATCTCTATTATTGAATAGTGTAAATTTAAGGGATAATGACTTATTACTATATCCAACTATACACCTTTTCAAATTCAACATTCTAACTTAATTTTTTTTTTACATATACCCTAAATATTTTTAAGCGACATTTAAGATAACTTCTATTAAATCTAACAATTAAATCAGAATTATTGAGAGTATTTTAAGCTTTTTACAAACAAATTAGATTAGATTTAACAGAAATTATATTAAATGTCATTTAAAAATACTTAGGGTATCTGTAAAAAAAATTAAGTTAGGGTACTGAATTTAAAAACGTTTATAATTAAGTACAGTGATCAGTTATATTTCTCTAATTTGCTAATAAAAATATGTGCATGGCCCTCCCGTTCTTGCAGAAAATAAGATTGATCAATCCATCTCCTAATAACATATATCATCATTTCTTAGGTGTTCACAAGGAATTTTCTCACTATCTCACATATACAGTGATCAGTACTAATTAATCAATTAATTAATCTAACTTCAAGATAATATCTGAAAACAAACAAAAGAAATCAACTACACCACCTCAGCTATATGACGTAAGTAATTCTTACATCATGCATGCAATCACCATTTGAATATTTTAATGTGTATGATTAAACAACCAATTGATTTTAAGTACCACATTTTTTTTGAAAATATTTTGAGTATCTTAGGCTGTTGTAAAATGTAACTCCGTTAGTCTCAAATAAAAAAAATGGATTCATTCATACTTGATAAGCGTTTTTAATTAAGTCGAGCATTAACAAAATTTGATCTTTTATCAGCGCCGACTGTCTACTTGTCCATAAAGCAACTATAGCAATTACTCTAACTCTACTTGAAAAATAGGATTTAAATACAATTAAAAACACTCCAAATATGATTAAAAATACTCTAAATTTTATGCTCAATTTGAAAATATATAAATGCCCAAATCAATATTTAGTTTGAATAAAAAGTTTTATCAACAATTTTTGCTTTAGCCCTAAAAAATTATTGAGCCGGACTTGCTTTTACCTAGACGTGCGTATATATTCTATACCATCTTGTTTCCAATCGAAAATTAATATCCACTTAAAGAGTCCTTCAATTGTCATAGAAACATTTCAAATTTAAATTTAATTTCTTAATATATACCAACAATATTTATAAACATATGTATTCTTAATAATAAAATCTTTGTAAAGTGATTTATGAATATACATCCAAACATAAAGATCCACAAGGCTTAGATTCATGTATGGATTAACAGTCAACATTGTTGTACTAATCCTTATAATAATACATATATGTCCCTTTCTCGCTGTGTTTTTTCAAGTAATTAATTAAATAAATACATTTTCTAGAAACAAACATTATAGTTATTCTGCAAGTCTTAACTATTATTCTGATGAATGTAAATTTCTAAAAATGTCATTAAAGAGAATAGTTTAGATCAATTATATATTATCTAATTAATAAAAAGCTAACCTTTTATTATTTAAACAATCATTTATCGATGGTTCTTGGAGGGACCCTTCTCAATAACAAGGTTGCTTCCAATATTTGGGATTAAAATGAAACCTTAAGACCCTCAACAGTCAACACCCTACACTACTCATATATATTACTTCACATCGATCGTACAAAAACTACCAACGAGACGAAGCTGGATTTAGATCACTTATAAGCTCTTCGTCTTCGTCTTTCTCGATTCGTTGCTCGTAAAAATGACAAGGTCTCCTTGTGAGCTGAGGTTGAAGAGAGGCACATGGAGTCCTGAGGAAGATCATAAGTTGATAGCTTATTATGTTGGGAGATATGGCCATTGGAATTGGAACTATGTGCCAATATTTGCTGGTACTTATATTTATATAATATTTTATATCATTGATAATAATCAAAACCAACAAAGTTTGTTCAGTACTTCTTTGTTCTAATTATTTTGTTAATGTATTTATGATTTTATCTGAGTTCAGGCTTGTCAAGATCGGGGAAGAGCTGTAGACTTCGATGGAAGAATTACCAGAGGCCGAATCTTAAACATGGACACTTTAATATCGCGGAAGAGGAAATCATAATCAAAATACAACACGAGTTTGGAAATCGGTAAGTGTGCTAGAAAATTATTTTAAAGAGAGTGATACAATATCGAGTTAAAATTTATGTCTTAACATGACATAAAATCATATTGAAAATACATTATATTAGCATATATATTCTAGAATATTGTGAAGCACTTACTCACATATATATTATTTTTGTATACATATATTAATTGTGATAAAAAGTTTTTGTGAATTAGGTAATAAAAAGTGCTCAACTTGTGTAAATTTGAAACTATTCATATTTGGAACTTTGCATTGTTCATCATCATATACATTTTAATGTTAATGAATACATGTATTCTTACTTTCAGGTGGGCAATGATTGCATCAAAATTGGCTGGAAGAACCGATAATGATATAAAAAATTACTGAAATACCCGATTGAGAAAGCAAACAAAGTATAAATCACCATTATCATCATCTGAATCTGAATCGAGAGTCGAAACATTTAACAAATCGATGGAGAATAGTGATAATCAAGTCACACAATCATCAACAAATCTAGTAGGGTTTGGATTAGAAGAGATCATTCAAACACCATACTCACCACAGTTATCAGGTCTGACTTATGATTTATGGGAGAGTATCAATCAAGTTGAAAGTGATGCAAGTAGTGTTATTGTGGAAGAAGAGAATGTGATCAATGACCCATTTGATTGGTTAGAGTTGGGGAGATTGTTGGAGGAGCCATTTCATTATGGTCCTTTGTTTGATGATAATGGCACTTGGCAATGTTTATCATCTTTGGAGTCAATTTTCTTTGTCAATTGCTCTAGAGATTTAATTGTAATACATTTTCATCCAATTAATATACCTACTTCTTATTTCATACCATATATTTAATGTTTCTAGGATCGTGAGGTGTATTCGTGTAAAAACCATAACTTATGATGCAAACTTAGGAACTAATTTGGACCATTAAATTAAAAATTAAAATGGTAAGATTTATGATGACTCGTGAAATGACATAATATGTAATTATGAAATAATTGTTTGTTTATTACAATTATTTAACATTATTAGAAGGGCAAGTCTGTATTTTCATACAATATTAATTTAATTATTTACAAATTATTTTTACTATTTCGTTATCAAGTTTGGTTTCAGTCTACATGATTCGAGTTCATGAATTTACCAGTTTTAATAGTTTATTGTTCAATCAAGTTTCATGGTTATATGGGTTATAATTTTGTATAACCTATGCACTACTTGTTATGTTTCATAATTTAATGATTTATTAATCAAGTTCATAGTTAAATTTTTGTATCATTTGAGCATCACTTGCTATATGTTTCATGATTTTATGGACAACTCAACTATGAAACTATTTCTATTAATATTAACACTATAATTTCCCATACAGTGCTTGTTATAGTGCTTGTTAATATGAAATTATAGTGATTGTTAATATTAACACAATAATTTCTATTATGATTTGTAGGTCGGAATAGTAAAATACTCGTATCCATCGAAGACTCGATGTCCCCGTCCGTTCATATTATACTGAGTAAGAAAATCAATGAAAAGGTCAAGGTCAAGAGAATATGTGAAATGTTGATACGAGGCCGGAAAGAAAGTAAAAACTTAATAAAATTTGGTACAAGTGAAAACTTCATTGATGCATATCAGTGTTGTAAAAGTCGGCCCATTCGATCACCTAGGCGCCAAAATTATGCCCACCGATCCAATTTAGGGTTGTTCAGTCGTTTTCAGGCGTTCATCCGGTTCAGATCGGTTCAAGACCAGTTCAGAGCCAGTTCGGAACAAAATAATTTTTTTTACAAACTTTTCTTCAAACAAACACCAAATATTTGAGAAGTTTCTCAAGTTCATGTATACTTTTAAATTTCAAAATATGATTTTTGTCGTAAGAACTTTAAAATATTACTTTTGAAAATTTCTTAAATATTTTTATTACTTTATATGGCATAATATATATTTTTATTAAATAATATAATTTATTTAATATAAATTTAAAAAATAGAAATCCGCCTAGGCTCCCGCCAAGACCCTCGGGGACCCTGCCCAACTGACTGGCGCTTAGCAAGTTTTACAACACTGATACAAATGAAATTTGTTACATGTGTTTAATTAATAAGGAAAGAAAATATTCTCAACTAAACATAATTGCCTGCAAAATGTAGTAAACTAAATAGATTCGTTATATAATCTCAACATATATATTATTTAATATCTTAAATAAAAATTATTTTAATAAATTTCAAATTGAATTTCAGAAATGATCGGAGATAAACTAGGCAGAACAAAAACGTAACAAAAGATGGGGTTCGAAAATTGGGCTAAGGTTGGATGGGAAAAATCCACCTGACATGCCCCAATCCAAGTAATTCTTCACTAAGGTCTTTAATTAAAGACTGAACGTGAAATTTTCTTTACAAAGAAAAAAATTACAAATAGAAATACCACTTTCCTTCACTTAATTATACATAAGTATAAATTCCCTTGAGGAATACGTTATAATTGCAAAATTATCACTATCACTCATTTCATTAAATCCAGTTAAGTATTTTTAATTTATTAAAAAACCAAAGCAAGCCTATTTAATATTTATAATTCATATTTACAAGCTCTTTAAAATTATCCGCCCGTGTGGTTCTCTCAATTTCTTTTTGAAAAGCACTTCATTATAACTACACGTGGGTGGGACAACCCCCACAACTTAAAGATCAATCATCAGTCGTGTATTGTTTACAACGAGACAGTAGAAGACAGCCAAACGACACTTAATCTCAACACTAACAAACGTCACGGAGACAAGACAACAAACACTACAAACCTAACCAAAACAAGGCAGACAACACTAAACAACTACAATAGGCTCGGTCTCCCTACTGTTCTCTCAATTAAGACAATACACTGATAATATGTTGTTCGCAAGAAAGAATCAACCAGCTAGCTCCACTTTATAATTTTTGTCACTTATAAATCAACCATGAAATTTTGATAAAATGAATCATAAAATTTCATCGTTAGAAGTTTGTCATATATAATTGTCAACGAGTTTGTTTGAAAAATATAAACTACTATTACTTTACTTTGAAAAATATAAACCACTTCCATTAAACAAAAGAAAACATATTGGTATAAAATGATAGGGCAATCCAAGAAAGAGCCCATCCTTCTCTTATTACACACATAATGCTCTTGTAAAATGCTCCTTTATATCTTAGCGGGATTGAACCGTCGACCTCAATTACGCTATCTATTGCGCGTGAGTTGTGTTAGTCTAAATCATAATCAAGTATATTGACTTGTATAAGAGGGGACAATTGTCAATTCTGTATTTCATCCGTGTATCTGTGCCTTTGACTTGTGATTCCACAAAAGTTGATATTTTCAGTTTTGCATTAAACTTTATTGAAATGATCGAAAACAAAAAAAGTTGTATGTCCTCATGTTTACGCCCCCAAGTGACTAACCAAACTTCGACTGGGCGCAAATGTTAAAAAAATTCTGTAAATCAAAGTATTTGACTATAACTCTTCGTGTAAAAAAGTTTGAAAGCCAATTCATATATATATAAGGATCATTACAATTTTCAGTATTTTTAATAGGTTTTGCATTCAAGAACTTCAGAAAAATGTGGAATTGGCAGTAGGGCACATGTCTGGTACAAGAATGTAACTCCACAATTGTTGACATGAAGCCACTATAATTTTTTCCAACTTATATGCATAATCCAACCATATTTTAGCAAAACCCTCAATTGCATTGCAAATCAAGTAATAGAGGGAAAAATCAAGTGCCTAAAATATATTTGTGGAGAGAATTTTCTGTATAATCCAACAATATATTCCCACAAAATAATATGCAGATACAGACCATACTTAAGTTGGACAAACAACAGGAGTTTTTCACTTTGTAGTAACAATTACAGCTTAACAGCATATTGCCATAGTGGTTGCATTGTTGAGGAAAAGAAACATACCATGCAGTTCATAACAAAACTAGGAAGACTTGATAATACATACCTGTTTCTCCTTGTTGCTGTTGAGTAAATGGATATCATGCAGATCACTTGAGTATTTCTCTTAACAGATCTTCTGATCCATCTTCAATTAACATGCCCAATATCATCTCTGTAGTGGATGCATCAGCAGGGAAACCGTTGTCAATGGACATTCGAAGAAGTTTGACTCCCTTCACAATTTCATTGTTATGAAGGAACCCTCGAACCATTATGCTGTAAGAGATACCGCTAGCTAAGCAACCATTCTCTTTCATTTTATTGAACAACTCTTCAGCCTCATTTACCAGGCCGTGTTTACAAAGGCCGCCCATAAATGTATTGTAAGTCCACACTTGAGGTTGCAATCCTTTTGCAGAGAGACTATAAAACAACTCCCTCGCCATCGCAAGTTTC
>JAYMTP010003355.1:0-17198 GCA_036897365.1 Geranium brycei | reverse complement strand
CTTCCATTGACGGGTAGGAAACCAGGAACACTCTGTTTCCCAAAGACTGAACCGAAATCCCCAAGAGATTGTTTTCATTAAAGTGTTGGAGTGGGCTGTGACGATTATTTGGTATCCAGAGATTTGAAGACCTTAAAGTTTGGTTTTCCCGTACAAAGAAGAATCTCGGGCTGAGCATTCGCAAGATGGGAATCCGCCGGAGACTGAGTGTTGCCTGCAACGACATCCTTATAAGAGCGAGCTGAATGGCGGATGGTGGTGGCAAGGGGGACGGCAGGAGACGCGTTCGAGCAACTATGATCCGGCCATGTTCGACCTGGAGTCCATTTTCCCAGACTAGCACAAATCAACTATGAGAGCACAAGATGAGCTTGGTTTCCTGGAGAGTTCTGCCAACAAATCACACTCTCTAAGGAGAGACTAACTCATCAAAAAATGCTCAAAACCAAATGAGATGATAAGTCATGTAAGGAAACATACGGTATACAATAATAAAAATAGTTTAGGTGATTACCAGATTTATCCATGACATAGACACTACCAGTTGACTCTTTCAAGATCATGCCAACTTCATATAAATTGAAAGTAAAATTATCACTCAACTTACTTTCTTTTTCTTTTCCGATTATCAGAACCCCCTGTCGGATCAAACATTGATGCATGGAGGGTAGCTGGGTTTCTTGAAGCAAGGAAGGCAGAAATAAGAAGATACTTTGCAGAGGTAGACATGTGCAAGTCTAATACGCCAAAATCTTGACAAGGTTCAGATTTTTTTGCAGCTCATTGCTTCATCTCCTTGTTGTCCTTGACTTCAGAGGAAGGCTGAGATGGAACTCTAAATATATCATTTAAAGAAGGGGCTACGTGTGGCAGCATGTGACTAAACAGCCTTCTCTTCATGTCTTCATTAGGAGCAATTCCCAAATCACATAAAGGTTCACAATAGATCTTAAATAATGGTGAAAAGGCAGTGGCTAGTTCATCTGCTCGTCTCGTAATCCTACAGAATGGCCTCAGCAAAATACTAAACAAGGAAAACAAACGCATCTATTCAGTAAATAACAAACAAAAAATTCATCAAAGGGGAAGCACTGATAAAGTAATCTATGAGCTTACTCAAGAAAGGAGGAATATAGCTTTTGGTTTGCTTGGTTCCTCAAGAAGATTTGACGAAGATCATATTCTGTGTAGTTCGCAAAATAAATTGGTACATGCTCAAAGAATCCAGTAATTGTATAGTATGTGTCAAGTAAAGCATTACTAATAAATATGAAGCCCATCTCGGGTGTCTTCAGGACATGATAGAGATTAAACAGAAAATGCATCATGGTAGAGCTTTTGTCCCACGTCGAACAAGCTCCAAATTGTCAAATAACAAGTAGATCATAGTTCCATTAACCTGTCTTGTTGACCTTTTCTGTTTCCCTAAATTCCCTTTGAGCTTATCTGTAACATTAGCCACAGCTTCACGAAGAAAATTTAAAAAATCAGATGGCTTCTCACAGCACTTTACAATTGAATAACCATTTTCTGACCTCTTTGTGTGAAGTAAAAGCTGATTCAACATAGATTCAAACAAGATCCTAGGATTGTAAAGTAGGACAACTAGAATAAATAAAAGGACGGTTAAGATGTCTAAATGTCTGCAGAGTAATACTGGTCTTTCCGGTAGAAGCACCACCATATATAAACAGTGGAAGCAATGGAGAGTTCAAAGAACCCAAATGGTGCACAAGCTCAAGAATCTGTGCACGTCTACCTGTAAAATGAGATAAGAGGTCATCTGAGCTAATGGGTTCTTCCATGAACCCAAGATCATTGACTGTTGGAGTGTACGGATCACACTTTTTTGCTGTTTCAACGACCGGCAGCCGTAGACATGGTCACAACAATTCGTGTAGCTAGTGGGCTTTCCTCTTTACCCATTTCTTCATTGACTGTTGAAGTGTATGAACCACCCTTTTTAGGTGTTTCTACTACATTGCTCACTCCAGCAACAGTAGACTCTATCCATGTCTTCAGATGTGTGACATTCCTATGCCCTGACAAACAGAAAGAAAGATAGCAAATACTCTACTTGAACGAAACAACAATGTGATTGCAACCTCTGCTTGAATGGCATATCTCCTATTACAAGACTTGCAAACCCCAATATGATTGTGCTATCTCTTCCATGCTTGATAACTGCCAACTAAAGATGAATCCATAAAATCACACACTTTTTGTTTTGATTGTGCCAGACATAAATCATTTCCATCAAAACAATGTATGCAATTGATTAGGACCTAAATGCAGATAATCAAGTTTGTGTCCACCAGTTACAATCCTAAAAACCTTACCTTGAACACTACGTACGAGTGTTGGGTTGGGCTTGAAGTGAAATCACAAGCCCACCAACACAATCATAGAATATTCAAAATGAAATGGCATGACAGGTGGCGGATTACTATTGGATTAAAAATGAGGAGCTCTGTTTCTCTGCTTGCTAGTGTTGTGTTGAGTTATCTATCTTCTTTGTTTCTTCCGGTAGGAAGTAGAAGAAAGAAGAAAGAAGAAAGAAGAAAGAAGAAATCCAAATTCAATTCCAATTGGAGATGGAGATGGGAGATGAAGATGTATACGCGTTGGACTTTGATGGAGTGATCTGCGACAGCTGCGGAGAGAGCTCCCTCTCTGCAGTCAAGGTACCTTCTCACTCCAACTTAATTATTCTCTAATTACCATTCCAAACCAATTAGGGTTGGTTCCAATTCCATTGATTTTATAGGCTGCTAAGCTGAGATGGCCTCGATTATTCCACGCTGTGGATTCTTCCTTGGAAGATTGGATTGTTCATCAGATGCATACTGTAAGCAACCTAACCTAACCTCTTTTCCTAATTTATACTATACACTCCATGCAAATATTAGTTGTTATATTATATATATGTTATCAATTCACCTAAGTATGAGTATCAATGAGTTTTAAATGCATACTATACCACTACACTGTTCAAAATTTCATCAAATACCATCTCTCTGTCAAACACACAAGGTTGGAATGCATGAAATTGACCCATTTTTGCCCTATTTTCTCTCACGCAACCAAATGGGCATTTAAATTTCCAGGGGTAAGGACACTTAGGTTGGGTATACCCAAGTTTAAATTGCCCTTTTCAGCTTAACCAAGTTCCCATTTTAGTGCCTCAAATCTCGACTAATATGAGGAAAATGAGAACTTGGGTGTACCTATGTGTCATTTCCCACAATTTTCTAAGATAAGAATACCTATTTGCACCTATCCATGTTTATAATTTGCAATTTGTTTGTTGTCATCGATCTAACATTTCACGTTATTACTTTTAATGTAATATATGGAACCCATGACCTCATGCGTATTACATGAAGTCTCTACCACTTCATCCACAACCTTTGATCGCTGGTCCTTACTTTGTAATTTTGGCCACATGCATTTTTTTCATGTTTATCTATCATGTACGATCTTCTCTGTGTTATTATGGTCTATTATACTCTTTGAACTGGTTTATAACCCAAATTTAGGATCACTAAAAAATCAGGAAGCAATCTGTTGTCTCTCATAATTGATGAAACCATCTCTCGGGTGAGAAAGATATCTCTAGAAGATTATCCAGTGTCAATTATATTTTCTAGTTTATGAGACCTAGGAAAAAGAAAACTATTGACTATTGTTAGAATGTTGATCATGAAGCTAATTTGTATTTTCTTCTATGGCATTGGCAGGTGAGACCAGTGGTGGAAACTGGCTACGAAAATCTATTGCTAGTGAGGTTGTTGCTGGAGATGCGCCTACCTTCCATTCGAAAGTCCTCGGTAGGCATCTCCATTTGCAGCTTTGACTTCCAGGATAACCAAGATCGTGTTAGCGTTCATTGTTTTTCTTCATTAGGGTTTAGGATAGCGTTGGTGGTTAATTCTTTATTTACTTTCGCCAAGGTTAACCTCATCCTGATGATCATGGTTTTGTGTCCAAGGTTGCCGAAGGACTCACAGTCGAGGGAATATTGGACTACTGGTCAAAGCTAAAACCCATCATTATGGAAGAATGGGGTGAAACTGATAGAGATGTCCTAATTGATCTTTTTGGAAAGGTTAGGGATGAATGGTTGGAGAGTGACCTGACAACATGGATAGGTGCAAATAGGTATTCTTATCAGCCCTTTTAGGATAGGATCTAAATCAAATGTGACACAAAGGAACAAATATGTATGTATACAAAGTATGAGCTGACTTCCTATTCCCTCAATTTTTCTTGCAAGCCGTCATATACCAACAGAGCTAGAAGTGCATTTTGCAGAAGAAAATAAATGTTAGTTTCATACATCTGCACGAAAATTACGTAAGAGATAAAGTAAAGCATACTTACTAAGTTTGGAAATAAATATTGTTTGGCTCCTCAGAGCATCCACTTTACTTGGGAGCTCTCAATAAACTTGACCGTTGGCTCCACTGCATAATTTTAGTTATTTGGATTTCATGTTCCCCCTTTCTTTTTTCTGCTGCCTTTTTCCTGAAGGGGGAGTGTACTGAGCAATTGAGTATCTTTCTGTGTGGGTAGTCTAAATGCCATTTAAAATTGAAATGATGAATTCCTGTCGTTTGTTTATTCCAATTAAGTTCATTTATATTTAAATTATGATAGTTCTAATAATAGTTTAAATAGAAACCTCTGCCCTAAAATTGTACATAATTTGGTTTTACCCCTAGCACACAATTTACTTTAAAATGAAAATGGAAGTGATTTGGAGACTCAAACTTTTGAAACATGAAAATATGTATGGTAACTGTAGTCAGTGTTTCTTTTTAATGGGCATTTTAATTGTTTTAGTTAAAGATTAAACTTTTGAACATTGTTAAAGCCAAACTCCGAACCAAGTTCAGAGTAGTCTTCTATTTTTCCAAATATATATGATCATTTGGAGGTTTCTGTAACACTGTGATAGGCTATCCAATCAAGATGATTTGGCCGGAGAGGTGACCAAGTCAACACAAGGCACCATATGTTCTTTACATGAAAAAACAGAAGCAATCACGAGTCATAACAAACCACGCATTTTTAGGCTATAAATCAAACCTCTGGCAAAGCATTTCTTAATTTCATTGGGAATGAATTCTGTTTTAGTTGTTGTAATGTGCATGTACTTGTTTTGTTCTTGAGGTATTTAAATGTTTGATGAAGAGATGCTTCTTCTGCAGATTTTATCCAGGTGTTTCTGATGCTCTAAAATTCGCGAGTTCAACAGTCTATATAGTCACCACGAAGCAGGTGCGGACTGTTATAGACTTTGTTTGTCCTTGAGACGCTACTTATAATGTTTTACAATATGTTACTTTGGGAAAGAAATCAGTTCAAAAAGGAATATCACTAAAATGTTATATGACTTGATTTAGGCCTTGGAAATGCTAATGCATGGAGTTCAGTCTTTTATCTTTCACCGCCATTTGATTTGAATTCACAACTTTCAATTGTGCAATTTGTTCATGATTCTCTTTCCATTTGTTATTAATTCCTGTTTCTTTATTCTACCCAAATCAGAGCCGATTTGCAGATGCTTTACTTAGAGAAATTGCCGGAGTAAGCATACCGCCTGAAAGAATATTTGGTCTGGGGACTGGGTCAGTACATGCTATCTGAGTGGTCTTACTAAATACAACTTGAGATGATTGAATTGCTCTTTTCCCTCTGCCGTTGATTCTGTCATACTTGTTTCAGTCCCAAAGTAAAGGTGCTGAAGCAGCTCCAGAATAGACCAGAACATCAGGGTTCGACACTGCAGTAAGAAATTTTGCTGCTTACAAATTGTATTGATACATTTCCTGGTTATAAGTTATTTCTGAGAAGTAGTTTTTAATTTAAATGTGCCCCTGTTTGGATCAGCTTTGTGGAAGATCGGCTTGCTACCCTAAAGAATGTCATCAAAGAGCCAGAACTAGATGGATGGAATCTGTACCTAGGTAATTTCCGCTCTCCTGGTCTTTATTGTGAGTGAGTGTCTGTATGCTCATTGCTTGGTTGCTAATTCGAGCAGGAGACTGGGGATACAACACTCAGAAAGAGCGTGAGGAAGCAGCAAATATTCCAAGGATTCGCCTTCTTCAGCTTTCTGATTTCAGTACAAAGCTGAAATAGCCAATCTGTTGATATTTGTCTATTCCGTTACAGAATAATGATGTGCAATTTCTGTTAAGTGTGTTACAGTTTAATCAGATGAGGGAAAAGAAATGTTGTAACGACCTCATACAGAAAATTTATCTCCTCTTGCCTTGTATTTGAGATATGGAAAACAGCCTCATCCTCTTTTAATTAATTGCATATTTCTCATCTCTGCCTGCATATACAGTTTTGATTTTGTTTTGGCTTTCAGATTTACTTTTCACAATCTATCTATGGCATATACGGCCTTGTGCATGCAGGAATTATGTCATATATGGATGCCCAGAGGAGTAAATTGTTTAACAATTTCAAACCTCACTAGGTTAACAAGTTGTAGAAGAAAAGAGAGAAGAGAGAATGCTAACATAAGAGAACATTAGAAAGGTAGTGGTGAGACTACACAGTATTAACGGTTCCGGTTGTTAGTAGCTTGAACCGATTTGTTAGTGATCACTGTAACACAGGCTCCTGAAAACAAGAGCCTTACATAACATTTCAAATCACCCAACACCACCAAGAATTTGGAGTAGGCTGAACACTATGGGGTTCTGGTACATATGGGTCACCAAAAATGGCAGGATCTTTAGGGAGGGGGAGAAGACACCGGTGGACGTTTTTAGATCGATGTAGATGTGCTTACACGTTGATGCAGGCGGACGAGAGACGCGGGATTCAGTCTTGGACGAGGGAGCGTACGCTACCTAACTGGTGCACAAACCTGATGACGGTTTTGAGTTCACTTTTGCTTTAGGCTCTTGCCTTGGTTTGTGTTTTTTTTCTTGGGCAGCTTGCCCGGATGTTTGTATTTTTCTTCTCATCATTTATATATATTTTTTTGCTGATAAAAAAAGCAAGAGATAATTTCAGGTGGTTACCCTTAAAATTGTCTGTTTTTTAGGTGGCACATTTAGAATTTTCTTTTTCAGATAGGTACACCTAAGTTTTGCAAAATTTTCACTTTGCACATCCCCGTCCAATTTCGTTAGTTTCTAACATTTTTGATATGTGAAATGACTAAAATAACCTTATGGGTTAAATGAGTTATTAAAATTGGACTGAAAAGACTAAAATGCCCTCACATATACTTCTAATTTTCAAACCTATACCCTCTTCACAAACCATCAAAGTAACAACCAAATATTTTGAAAAAGTTGATGTTACCAAGGCCAAACCCATAGAAGTCTGCATCCATGTTGGAGAGATGGAGAGCGAGGTTCCTTGCCCCATTCCTTCCAGGTCTCGTCTTTGAGATCATCAAAAATGTAGATTCTCTTCTAGCCGGCATCAACAAATTGGAAGAAGCCAATTCTAAGGTAGTAAGTTGGTTCCAAATAGACTTGCATCTTAGATATAAAAACATACATGGTTTGCCCAAATTCTTGTTTTAATAGATGAAGACAACCCAAAAGTTGATACCGGTGAGAAATATCAGTAGTAAAATAAGGTTTTTTAATGGGGTCCCAAACCTTTGCAGTCGTATTAAAACGACCGGATGAGTTTTCACGAACGCATTGCAAGTTTTCCGAAACCAAGTAATGATATAATGATTTTTGCTAATCTATTTCTCAAAACGGCAATTGAAGACATCATCCGTCTCATCGTTCTTCTTAACATGAGCACTGATAAGTATAATTCTTAGGTTTATATTTAAGGAATGATTTTTTTTTACAGAAGTGCATCCCTAGACTCTATATATGTTAGGGAAAATTCCACATGCACCCCTTTAATTATAGTCGAGTTTCACTTAATTCCTCTTAAGTTCAAAAACAACTTGTGGAGTTCCTTAAATTTAAAAAAATTTCACTTTACCATTTCCCGTTAACTTTTTTGAAAATTCTGTTAATTATTTTGTGAAATAACGAAAATACCCTTATGTTAAAAAAATTGAAATAAATAAATAAAAATGATTTTAAACTTTTTTCTAATTCTTTCGTGTATACAATAAAGAATAAAATTCTGTTGGTAATAAAAATAATTTTAAATATGTTTTTTTTATAAAAATAATAAAATATGATTTTTAAACATCGTTTTTTTTATTCTTATAATTTTTTATAAAAAATTAATAATAACATACTTTTTTGTAAAAAAATTAGAGAAAAAAGTTCAAAATCATTTTTATTATTTCAGTTTTTTAATACAATGGTATTTCCGTCATTTCACAAAATAGTTAACAAAAAATTGTAAAGTGAAACCTTTTCATACTTAGGGACGTCACAAGTTGTTTTTGAACTTTGGAGTTAAGTGAAACGCAGTTATGGTTAAGGGAACCTATTAGTAGCTTATATGCCATGAGAATGTTACAATTTTGAAGATGCGGTACTCGTTAGTGAGCGTCTGGTATATGAAGATATTTATACTTCTTTTCACATACGGAAATATGAAATTCAGATTCATGTGACAAACCAAGGCCCCGAAAAGGTCACTAAAAAAATACCGTTATGGGCCCATTTACTTCGAAATTTAGACAAAAATAGAGTTGTAATCTTGGGATCTTGGGTAGAAGCGGATTTCTGGCGAATGATAAGAAGGGAGTTACAAAGCCTGCTTTTTCTTCTCCTTTTGCTCTTCCTTCTTGCCAACTTGGACTGGTGGAAATCTTTCCTTTGGCGACTCTTCCACGCAACGATTTATTATCTCACTTATCATACGCGGTACGTCTTACCTCTGTTGCTTATAAAATCCTTTTTCGAGGCAATCTGAGAATCGGTGAAAGATTTCAATTTCACTTTGGACTCGGTGTCCTTTAAGAAAAGAATCCACAATTTCCTAGAGGGATATTGAAATTCTCCATCTATACTATTTTGTAATTATCATAAAAATAAAATCAGCAAAATATACATTTTTAATCGTTAACAAATTAGCAAAAATTAAATCATCAATTATGAATAATTATAAATTAAGAAAAAATCAACAAAATAAACAAAACAAAACAAAATAAAAAATATCAAAGAATTAACAAAAAAAAATAATTAATTAAAGGAGATGGAGAGAGATGAGAGGCATGTTAGACGAGAGAGCTAAAAGAGTGATGGAGAAAAAGCCGCCCAATGGAGGTCGACAAAAGAGCAACTGCCGATTTCTTTTATAATTTATGTTTTTGGCATTCCTTAGAATTATTACAATAACTTTAATTTATTACCAACATAAAAGGTCCAAATTCTAAAAAATCCAAATATACAATTTTTAAATAAAAACTCAAAATGGGCTTTTAAAAGTTAAAATTTTAGTTTACAACCCGAGGTGTAAGGCTCAACAGCCTCAATACGACGGTACCCAAGGCGTAACCCTCGATGGAGCCGAGTCGTGGAATGCTCATTTCCCGTGTATTGCTACTCATTCGTCCGTAACTTCTTAACAAATAAATACATTGGGCCGAAACATTTTCAATCATATATTCACATAACAAATCAACCTACTAACTTTGACCCGAAAACCAAATTAAAAAAATCATACAGTTAATTGGATAGCACTCATTAACATAAAAGGAGCTCTACCATGGATGCTTCACCATAAGGGGAAAAAGCCTAACAGTTTGCATACCAAGCTAGTATGAGTCAAACACACTTCTTTGCCTTGGAAACACTTGTACATGGCGATTTGCGGCAAATTTACTCACCTTGCGTAATCCTCCAAATCTTTTACAGCCTTGTTTAGTGCATGAATGGTCATTTTTTAACCTGAACGTTTGACAAACCAAGCCACATAAACAGAAATCATTAGTCAAGTCAACAAGCATCGCTAACGCTAACGCGGTAACTGAAACATATCCTTACAAAGGAAAACATATTATAGGATTTTTATCATATATGATGCTCAAGTTTGAACATAGCAAGGGAATAGTTAACAGTGACCTGGCACATGCTAATTATAAATGTATTGAAAAAGAAAAATGGCAGGTATAATAAATATAAATATTTCACTAGGTGACCAAGAAACTGTAGGCATGTAGCTTTCTTGCCTGTGTTTGGGTACTTATTTTATTTACATAAATAAGAAGGCATACCTCCAATTTGTCCTCCTTGGCCCTGTGATTTTTAGGAAGTTCAGGGAACTCCTCTGTCAAACGTATGCATTCGCCAACATTTTCAGGTGACTGCAAATGAATCACACAAAAACAAGAACATAAAAGGACAGTTCAAAAGGCAATAAAACCAAAGGTGAAATGGCATAAAGAAGTAATATTCTAAGAATAGATTCATCAGTCAATTATACTTGAGCTAGCCTACCCACAATCATGAATTATAACCAATTGTCAATAGTCCCCTCCAAATTATTGAAAAAATTTACACTTACCTTCAAGTTTCCAACTTGATGAGGACAGCCTGCAGGAATAAAAACAGCATCTCCAAGTTTTTGAACAAATGTCCACGCTTCAATTCCTAAATCAAAACACAATTTTAGAAAATGCAATGTATGTATACAATATTCATAAATAAAACTAACCATATTCTTTCTTGAGTTTCTTTTTGTGTTCCAAAGTCAGGTAAAAGGTCTGATCATGTATAGGGTGAATGACCTAATCCGCCAACATAAACACAAGATTCCTCACTGATTACAGCAACATCTCAGAAACATAAAAGCATCAGGACACAGACAATATCAGTTAACTGAGAATCACCTGTTCAACTGGGCAACAATAATTGTGTCTGAATTCTCTCAAGTGCTTTTTAAGGTATGCCTTCAATTTAGGCACATCTTCCCTACGGAATATGTCCCAAAGAGTACCGCCCTCAGCTCCAGAGAAAGGATCACCACTCCCATTACATCTGTTTTTATCTATTTCCACTTCTGAAACATCATTCTTGTGCAATGCAACACTATCTCTAGACGAGCCATCGTCAACTTTTTCACCTGCACCTTGAAAGTTCCCAAATAGTTCTCGTTGGTCTTGCTTGGACTGTTCTCTTTTCATCATTTCAATATCAGTCTGCTGCTCGTGAGTAAGGGTCACATCAGCAGTGTGTGTTGAAACATTCACCTGAAACAGATAAATATATGTTCTAACAGTGTACCTCATAATTATGTACCTACAGTACTAAATACTAAAACTTAGAATTAATATCATACCAAATTATAAGGACAAGTGTATCTTCTAGTCACCATTAATTAAGAATTATTACTCAAAACATATATTCTAGGAAGATATTTTTTCTAACAAACTACAGCTCCACAGGAATAAACTTCAAAGTTGAGCATACCGCATCAGACATATCACAATGCAATTTGGTCACAGAATCCCCACGTCCAAGCTCTTGCACAATTCCATACGCAATGTATGTTTTTGGCCCCAAATCTGACTCCCAAACTTTCTTTGGCAATTTCACAGCAAGGTTCAAGAAACCCTCAGAAGGATTAATATACTCCTTAAATGGTAGGCAGTGTATAAACTCTATATAGTGATGTGGCAACCTCTTCTCGAACAAGGTGGATGGCGGCCAATCTTTCAATTTCAATATTCGGGGCCAATTAAACTTATCAAACTTAATGCTGGAGTAATCTGTAAAGAACTGGTGGATATTGACATTTGACTGCATCCATCACAAGATTTTATAAACAATAATCAAAATTACTATCAACAGTGATATAGTGTGTACATAAATTTCAGTGTGCAACATGAAAGAGACAAGTTTACAAAACCATATTACTGAGAAGTATCTGTGAAATATTATATCACTGTTTATAAGATTATTACTTCATCCACTTTTTTCAATATGCCTCTCTGAGAAGATTGGCATAAACATAATCACCTATATTCTAAAATGACTAACAATTCAACTTTTCTAATAAAGGTGTGAAACTTTGTCTAGCTCATGATTGCGTGAATCCTACTTGATTAAAGGTAACTTGGGGAAAGAGGGAGTCTACTTGACGTTGATGTTCCTATGTGCTCTACTACTACTTACCAAATGGGATTATCAACTTAGGTAGAAAATGGCATTGCCAACTTATACACAAGGAATTTGTTTTACTGACCTCACATAAGTCCAAGCAATCAATGGCCGACACATCCAAATGTTTGGCATGTTTCATCTGACGGCAGGCACGCCACATGACCTACGGTTCCCAGCTTAAACCAGATGTACATTCAAGCACATCACTCACTATCTGAAACTAAATGTTGGGGTAAAGTAGTCCTTAATTCTAGGATGCCACAACCACATCCACCCATATCCTCTGGAGGGCACGGAATGCCTCCATCTTTTACTTCCCACCATCCTCTGGAGGGCATGGAGTGCTTCCATTTTCTTTTACTTCCCCCTTGGGCTTACTATTTCTATCCTTGGTCACACTTTCACCATTCACACCGTGTAAATATTCTAGTCCCTTCCTCAAGGTACCCAGCACAGATCTCACGGCAACAAGCAATACAAAGATCAAAACAACAATTTGGACAGGTTCTATCAAGATCAACAATGAAAGTTCTGCAATTGTCACTGCAATAACCACAAACTAAAATCAACATGGATAAATTGTTGCCCTATGGTTAATCGTTCCAATGCTATGGTTAATTCTTGAAGTAACAACCCTACCAACACAAGAAAATCAGTGCATAAATAAAAGATCATGTGTTCTTTTCTAAAGGAGTGAAGCCACACAATATTTTATTAAGAGAGAAGAATAAGGAAAGAGAATGTACAACAGATATATTTGAAAATGTATAACCTCCCTTTCCTCCAGATAACAATTAGCTTTCCTAAATAAAACTGCAAATGAGATAATGAAAATACCTAGTTTCTGAGCTTCCACTTCTTTCTCAAACATTTGCTCATCATTAATTTATTTCAAAACAGGGAGTAGCTTGTACAAGAATAATTTGGAGTATTTCACTTTATCATCTTCATCTATCTTTAACCCTGTTGCTTCTTTTTTCATTGCCTACAAACAGGGGAAAGAAACTAACACGCATTGGTCCATCTAAGCGTAACCACGCCTTGCAATCCTCGGCAATAGCTTCAGGTGTTGTTTGAGGATACCTGAATGTAAACATAGAGAATGATCATGACAACAGAAACAAAATACACAGTAAATCAGTGTGGAATGTGTGAATTAAAACTTAGCAATGACGTCAAAAGGCACATTATTGCACTTTATATACATTTTGGGAATACAGTTATGTTTCTAAACAACCCAACATAGTTTTTTTTTCTTTAAAGTTGCTTATGTAAAATTTATCAAATACTTCCCACCTGCACACACATATCCTATCAATGTTTTCAAGCCCCTCTATGAAACTCAAGTATCACATAATACAAGAATAAGTCAATCCAAAAACCTAATGTCATTCTGCACCACAATTTACATATTGAAAGAAGAAGAAGAAGAATGTTTTGGTTGTGACAATAAATTTATTGTCTCCATAAAGTAGAAAATATTAACTAACACAGCATACAAGCAACACAAACATTATAAAGAAAACAATATCAATGAAAAAGAAAAAGAAAAGGCCAATATCTTCAACTTGGACCCAATAATACATTGAAGTCCTAAATGAAAATCGTCCCACATCAAAACCAAAATGAAATTAATTAAACTAAACAAAACAATGCACTATGAAAATCAGGGGAAAGGGTGTAATGACACATACCATGCGTTCATGCACGGGAAACAAAATATTTCCGCTCACACTTCTGACATCGAACAACTGCACCTTTATCATTTCCTTGGCATTGATGGCACATTGTCGAGTCTATAAACTGTAAGAACAGGAAACAAACACAAGACATGATTCGAGAACCATCAATTACAACAACCCGAAATCCACATTGCAATAAAACATGGGAGAAAAAGTACATTTTCTTCCTTGAAAGGGGGTTTTCTTGCTTGTTACAAGTAGTAGACACTTTGGGAGCATCTCCAGCAGAAGCATTACCACTACCTCTGCTAAGCTCACTCCGATCGTTTAACATATGATCATCACTGTTAACAACAACAACATCATCCTTTCTCAAATCACCAGAATCTTGTTGAGTCTCCTCCTTGGGTCTACCAGGTTTTTTCTTCCTCTTCTGGTCATCATCAGAATGTTGTTGGGTCTTCCCCTTGGACCGACCTCGCTTTCTTCTTGTCATCCCCTTGTTAGTGTGTTCTTCTTCCAGATCATCATCATAAATTCATAATCAGCATCAGCAGCTTAGTTGGGTACAGAGCCTCTTCTCACTCTGAGAGACCTCTTAATGCCGTTCCCTCCATTACCCACCTTTTTCCACAAGCAAAAGCATCACTATTTCAACATCAAACATAACAAGAGTAGCACAAGAGCTATTGGCACTTACCATCGTTGCAGTCTAGTTCTGGTCTTGTTCCTCCACCGCCAGGGGTTGCTCTTGCTCATCCTCTCGCATGAAAGAACTCCGATGGTATAACTCCAAGAACAAAGTTAAAACATACAAATAATGAGAAGAAGAAACAAAAGCAATATGAACACAATGTAAAAGCAATAGAAATGAAACACGGGCAACACTTCTTTAACGACAATTGAAAGAGCAATATAAATTATTATTACTCAATACACTTATGCCATGGATGTGCTACGTATATATAGTAGCAAGAAGCAACAACAACTAACTAATAATAGAGAACATGGCCTTCTCATATGGCCTTATCTTAATCCAACTACTCATCCTATCTTGATCATGACTAATGCTTACTATGACCACTTCATACACTTAAATAATAAGGGAATATAATAATATTTAATTAATATGACAAAATTAATTCCAACATGGCATCGAAACTCAACGGAAATAGAGGATTGTCACTACTTGTGTCGTGTTGCTGTCGGGTTTGGAGTTGGACTTGGAGAGGGTTTCAGTTGCAAGTGAAAACATGTGACTGTAGGAGAAAAAGGAGGGTTTTTTTATGGAGTTAAAAAGTACAGTATAAACATGTGGATATCGTTGCTTTAGGGTACTGTCCAATATATGGAAATTATTCCCAAAATATAGAAATTACTCCTAAATATGAAAGTTTGACTTTAGCTCTTTATTATGAAATGCAGTAATTTATCATGGTGAATTTTGACGTAAAATAAAGATATATAATAAAAAAAATGTGTGTATTATAATGTAGAAATGCATAGACAGGGAGATGATAAACACATGCATAGGATGAGAAATACACATGCATGGGATGAGAAAACACACTACATACGGGTGTTTAGGAGCATTTATTTATTTCACTCTTATTCATTCATATATCTCTTACACTTCACAAGAAGCCCATATTTATATGCTTGAGGAGATGTGGTGGAAATATGAGCTGGCCGAGACTAGAAGGTAGTGGCCACATGCTATTCGTGCATGTCATCCACGTACCAAGTGATCAAGTGGTGGTGGCCACACACATGGCTGCCACATGTCATTTTACGTAAACACTACCCTTATACACCACTTATTTATAGCTAATTACTTTAAACTTTACAAAAAAAACTCAATTGAAAAAACAATCTAGTGAAAAAGTAAGTTTAGGACGTGTATAATGTTGCTTCGTTAAAAAATTTTTCAGGAAAATACAGTGGGACAAAACCTGAATAAGGGAAAAAGAGTGCAGCGCACATTTGTCCAAAGTGTGCTCAACTATATTACAATCGCTCCCCTTAATTGATGCTTTCATTGATCGATGCTCCCCCTGATTGTTCATAATAACCGACAAAGTTACTTTGCTTGCATGCATATTTGAGCCGATTTCTTACCTAAGTTTCACATAAGATATTGAGGTGTAGTGAACAAATATGCAGGATTTTCACTTTAAAAAGTATTTTCTTGATATCAATTTCATGACTATTCTAGAGTTTATGACTATAATCAGTTTTAGCGCACGCATTCTTGAATCTATCCATTTTAATATATATTCGTACAAGTTGCATCGCAGCTAAGTTCATGTAGTGTCAAATTTTCTGAATGATTGGATGATGTTGCAACCAAAATCTGTTCTGTAGAGCATCAGGGTACTATTGTCTTGGAGCGAGGTTTATGGGGATCTAAAATATATTCTGCATCTGCACCATGTCTTCTAGTCGACTCTGAGCTCAATATGGCTAGCACTTTAACTGCGATTGTCATGACCGGTCTTTGAACATTATGCAAGATATAGTTAAATATGTATACATTTAGATATGGTACTCCAGAACCAAAAATCTTTCATCTATTTCTTTGAGGCGAAAAATATCATTCTTAAGATCGAGACTTTATATCAAATTCTCATTTTTGATATTTTGTAGTATTCAATATCTCTTCAAGAGTCTCAACCGAGTCTACATCAACATAAAATAATATATTTCTTATTACTTCAGGCAATATAATTCATTTTGAAAGTTTCATATAAATGTCGATATCTTAGATTATCTCTTATTGCTTCAGGCTAAGTAAATCCTTCTAAGAGTCTCATATAAATGTCGGTATAAGTGTATCATATAAATAAATACCGACTACATTCATCAAATACATATTTAGTTTTTCAAGAACATGTAAATTAATAAGTACCCGAAACGATTATAATAATTACATATAAAAGTGTTTCATCAAAATTGACTTTAGGTCGTTGTGGAATACCTCAAGCTGCAAGCCTCACATTGTATCGATCGATATTCAACTGGTCGACCATCTTCTAGTGTTCGATTTATGGACCCAAATACTTGAAGTTATATCAATGTAGCCATTTCTTTTTGAATTGATTATCCCACTTTGGTCAATTGTGCCGTTCACGACTTTCATTTATAGTATGTAGTTCAAAGTCTATATTATTTCGATTCACGTGTCTTTGCGAATGTAAACAAGCTTATCGCTTATAATCGATTTTCGATCCCAATATTTTTACACATAAGAATAATTCACCTGATTATCCTCATTTTTCTACTCTTTAAATTCTTCGAGAATTTCACAACTTTTATGTTACTTTGGGATCGTTTGTTCTACTAGAACCTATTGTTCTATAGGAACCAATGACCTTTCTGTAGGAGTTGTGCCCTAGGCCAATCTCAGTTTATGTGTAATTGTTACATCATTATTGCAATAATAAAACGACATTAT
>JAYMTP010003354.1:0-17200 GCA_036897365.1 Geranium brycei | reverse complement strand
TTCTATCTTTATCTATATTATATATATATATATATATATATATATATATATATTAAAAGAGGTATTAATTAATAATATAAAATATAATTTTATAGTATTTATGAATAATTAATATTTATTTAAGACTTATGATTTTTGTTTTTATATGTATAATTGCAGCGGAAGATGCATACACATTTTTGCAAAATTGGCTACAAAGATTTCCACATTTCAGGGACCATGAATTCTACATAGTAGGAGAGAGTTACGCAGGACACTACGTGCCTCAGCTAGCCGAGCTCGTATTCGATCGAAACGATGATAAAAATAAATACCCATCTCGAATCAATCTCAAAGGTTTCATGGTACGTAACGTTTATTAAAAATGTATGCTGAAAAAATGAATCTGATAAAATATTGTCATGGTTTATTGAAATTTAAGTCATATGTTGATAATACAGGTAGGCAATGCGGTGACAGATGATTATAATGATTACAAGGGGCTTTTGGAATTTGCATGGAGCCATACAGTGGTGCCGGACGAGGTGTACGATGAGGCAAAACGAGTTTGTGACTTTAAGGTTTCATTATGGTCCGATAAATGTAACGAACTCGTAAATTTGGTGTTTGATAAGTATAGAGAGATTGATATCTACAACATTTATGCCCCTAAGTGTCTCGCTAATGTTAATGCATCTTCTGTGGCCTATTGGGAAGCGAAGGAGACGGTAATTTTTTTTTTATCAGCAATAACTGAAGTATTATTGATTGTTTGTTTTGTTCTATAATTTGCCATTTATTTTATTTTTGAAAATTTTATGCAGGTGAAAGATAATGGGTATTGGAAGAGGAAAATAGGAGGAGGAGGCTATGACCCATGTTTTTCATCACATGCTGAAGATTATTTCAATAGGGATGATGTCCAATCAGCCTTTCATGTGATCAAAGCAAGAACCAATAGTGCAAAATGGGAAGTATGCAAGTAAGTCAATCAATAATTTAATACTCGAGTACAATTATCGGTCAACGAATTAGTGCTTAGGGGTGCAAATAGGCCTTGATCTAACGTCGTGTTAAAAATTTCTTTTTGTCACGATAAATCTGAGTCATATGATATGAGATCTTCAGTTTATCAATCTGCTCGTCGAAGTTAAAATTTATAATATGAGTTTTATGTTTATTGTTAGATTATGTAGTCCATTTCATTTTCTAATTATTAAGGTGTATTGCTATAAATATTACACTAATGCAACTTAACACAAATCCACTAACTTAGATTATTGTATATTATTTTTCTCTAATGAAATTTTCCACTTTTTATCGCGAACGTAATTGATACATTATCGACGAATCACATCAATTCTCGATATTCTTATTATTTATTTATTTATTTTCACACGCCATCTTTCTGATTTTTTTTACAGTAATTCCATATTGAGGCAATACAACTTTTCAGTTACCTCTGTCCTACCAATCTACAACAAACTCATCAAAGGAGGAATCAAAATATGGGTTTATAGGTACATACTTTTCCACCTCACACTTTCATAGGAAAAGGCATGGGTTTGACCAATAATGACATGTGTTGTTGATACATTAGTGGTTCATTGGTTTTGGAATTATATTGGGTATTTTTTGTCATCATCAAAAATTACATGTAAAACATGGTGGTGGTGGTGGTGACAGTGGGGACACAGATGGCAGAGTACCAGTGATTGGGTCAAGGTACTGGGTAGAGGCACTTGGTTTGGCTCTCAAATCTCCTTGGAGATCTTGGTTTCATCACCAACAAGTAAGCTTCCTTATTCTTGACTTTATCACTGTGGGTCACAAACCACAACTTGCTCTCATCTCCTCAATTTATCACTAATTCCAAGAAGGGTTAAATGGGTTTGGAAGTTTATTATTAGTGCAGAGGTGAAACTTCAAGTGTGACCCATAGATACATTGAACATGAATCACAATCCAAGTGGTGGATTATATGGTTTTTGTCCAATTTCATAATCCAACCCAATCCATGATGTTTTTTTGTTGTTAAGCCAACTTTTAAGATGATGTTATAAATTTATAAACCATTCATGCATCAAAAATTTATTGCCCTAATAATTAGTTACATCAAAGTTAATATTTTAATAATCAAATAAATATATTATTTTCTAAACAAAGAGAAGATTTTTTTTTTATCGGTAATAATTGAAGACATCCTAAACTACTAGCATGTACCAAGATTCGAACTCAGGACCTCACATGTGTTAAGTGAGCTCCTTACCACTTGGCCCAACTTGTGTTGATAAAGAGAAGATATGATTTTATTAAATTAATATAATTATAATTTGCACATAAAATCATTATTAGTTGATTCATAATACATATTCTTTTGTAAAAATTATTAAAATAAGCTAATAAGAATGTTGAAAATAAATATGACCTAACTCTCGGTTAGACCCAGAACATGTTTAAACTTGACTCAGAATTGAAAAACTAGAACAATGGTTAATGATTTGGTTTTAAATTTAAAAGAATCATTCAATTTTGGTTTGGTTCTGGTTCACAAAACTCATAACTACCAAATAGCCTGTAAGAACTGAATCAGTTTGCGTCACCATGTGTTAATCCCTATGTATTACATATCTTTAATTTGTGTTTTTCTTGCAAAATTTATATTTCAATTGAGTGGTAATAATTAAGTCTTAACATTTAGTTTTCGTTAGTGTTTTTTATGATTGCAAGTTGAATGTTTGGCTATAAATCGAGCTCAATTTTGTCTAATTCGGTTCATAAGTCGAGCATGAATTCAAGAACAAAAAATAATCGGTTCCATTCATGTAGGACCAAAACCGAACTAGCCAAAACTAAACCCAAAACTAAACCGTTTTTTGCACAGTAGTTCCAAATTTGGTTCCCATACATTAAAAACTGAAAAATTCGGTTATGGCCGGTTCAGGATTGACAATGGTTATTAATGGTGCAGGTAGGAGGGAGGGTGGTGGAGTATGAGGGATTGACAATGGTGACAATAAGAGGAGCAGGTCACTTGGTGCCTCTAAACAAGCCTAGTGAGGCTCTCACTCTCTTTCACTCTTTCTTGACCGGTCAAGAACTCTCCAAGATCAGATGATACCTTCATTTTCAATATGTGGCTTCTTATTGTATCACTAGTAAATGGTTTATGCAATTACATGTAAGAAAGTGAATTATGCAATAATGTTTTATAAACAAATAAAGGTAAAATGGCAGTTTAATCTATAAATTAACAGAGTAACGGTGCACACATATTTTATAAAGTTTCTTTTTAGAGAAAATTACAAAAAAATATTGTGAATAGGGATGGACACTTTTTACCTAAAATCGAAATTGGACCGGGATACAAACCGAATCCGAATCAAAAAACCGAGAACTGTGGGTATCGGATCGGATTTGGGTATGAAAATTGAGAACCGAATTAATTCGATTTTCACCATTAGTTAAACAATGTATGAATATCACATTAATTGAGTCTAATTGGGCAAAACTATAAAACTAGACTAGAAAATCGGACTCTTAATCTCACAATTAATCATTCAATTGAGTCTAATTGGGTAAAACCGGGAATCAGACCATAGAACCGCACCCAAAACCGGATCGATACCCACTTATTAGGTTCGGATTTGAGACTCTAAAATAAAGAACCGATTGGTTCAGTTTGTTCTGATTCTAACCGGTTCAGTCCGGTTCCAAAACCGTACTCAGCCCTAATTGTGAATATATGAACTATTAAAATTTTGCAAAAAATCACTATAAATCTTTATTTTTGTAAAAGATGGCATTGTACTTACCGTAATTTTATTTTGCAAAACGTGTATATTTGTTAAAATGATGAAAATACCTTTAAATTATTCTTTTATGAAAAATTAAAATAAAAAAAATATTTTTAAACTCAAGCTTGCTGATTTTCTCTTTATTCCGTAATCATCTGAATTTGAAGTCTCACGGAAAGACATCAATGACCGAGAGAATAAAAAATTGACGAACTCGAGTTGAAAATTACTTTCTTTTAATTTTAATTCTTTAAACAATTGATTCCGAGGAGATTTCGTTATTTTTTCTACAAATATACGCAATTTGTAAAAAAAAATTCACAATCACTTTCTTGTAAAAACTAAAATTCAGTAACCTTTTGTGTAATTAAAAAAAGTTTGTGTCAACTTCTTGCAATTCACTATTTTTCTCACCTTAACGGAAGACAATTTACACGTATAAAAATGTACTTAACAGAATACGTGTTTCGATGGAACCCGGAAGAGGATAGACTTAACCTTCATCCGGGTAGAGACATATCTCTAATCCGGAAACAGAGCGTTATCACCGTGTGAGCCAAACAGACCAAATTGAATGTCTGTTACTGTTACTGTTACCATCTCACTCTCTGGCTTCGGTTTCGGCTTCGGCACAAATCACAATCCCACACGCAGAGCCAAATAAAACTGAAGCCTTCACTCTCGATCGTCACCGACCCTTTCTCTTTCTAGGGCTTTTACTGCTTCCATAGCCATACCCACTTCTTCTCCTAGGGTTAGGCCTCTCTCACCATCTTCAGCGCAAGGTTTGTCCTCAACCCCTCTCGGTTTCTTCTATTCTTTGATTCTATTTCTTGGTCATTCCGAGTTTCTGCGATCTGGGTCTGTCTCATCTCTTGCTTTTGAAGGTTGGGTTCTGGTGGGTTTATTGAATTTGCTGGAGTTCATGCTTTAATTTGTTGTGTTATTGGATGAAATGGGAAGATGCCCTTAAAATGATGCTATCCCAGTTGGGGATTTTGATTTTGTGAGAAATTTGATGTGGAATTGTCTGTGTGGAGTTTTGGTATTTGTTTTGATCTAGTCTCTGGGAGGGGTTATATTATTGGGTTGAAATTTCAATACTTTGCTCAATTACATACTGTATGTAATGTATTCTCATTTTGGGTATTTCACTCTGCTTTGTGATAAGTTTGTTGCTGGAAATTGGAATGCACCATCCTCCATTAAGGTGGAGCATCATTTGTGAGGAACATTGTACACTTAGCTGACTATGAATTGAGGGAGTCATTAGTAGCATAATTGATGTGTCTTATTTCATTGATTCAACCGTTTTATGCAAGAAAATTATAATAAAAAAATTGGACCCTACTCTTTGATTATAGACTGTGATGTTCTTTTTAATTTACAAGTCCATTGTTTTGGGGGAACCATATCAGCTCAAATAGATAACTGATCTCTGCTTCGTAATTTATGTTCATCTAGAGTAGTATTATTCTTATTTCTTTATTATTGCATTTTTGGGTTGTGTTGAAATAAACTAAATCGTCTTTCATTGAATTATCCCCTTTACAGTGTATCCTTGACATAGAAGTATTGTTTGCCTCCATCAGATTGCTTTCTTAAGCAAAGTATTTACATTTTTAAGAACAGTGAGAACAAAAATGTCATAGTGTTGCCATTTAGAATCACTTTATTTTCCTTTTGAACTTTCTTGCTAAATTACATAAACTTCTCATTGAATACACATATAAATGGAGTTTGAGAGATGGATATTCATCTGTGTTAGCAACCAAGGAACTGAAATCTCTTTAGATTATATTGGTAAAATACCTTGTCATTTCGATATGCATTTGTTTCTTGGTACCTTCACTATGTTCTTAAATATGTGCTTATTCTATCAATGTGATACCTAAAGGGCTATTCATTTGTTTTTTGCATGTTTAATATTGTAAATTGAACTAATCATGTTTACTTACCCCTTCTTATTGTTGCCTTCTCTTGTGTTATGCAGACAGAATAAAGACACGCCACCTCTTTTTATTGGTGCTCATTGTAAAGTTTAAACTGATAAAGGGTGTGCGCGTATCATGGCTTTCTTGATGAAATTGGAAAAGGAATGAATTGACTTGCAGTTTTCACGGTGGCTTAAGCTACATTGTTAAATGGCTCGGAAGGGTAATCAACAGAAGAATGGGGTTGATCACCATTCATCGAAACAAAAAAGGAAGGGATCTGATTCAGGGTCAGTCGTTCCTGATATGCAAGAGCGGGAAAAAGCAAAAGAGATGAAGGGTTTTCCCAGAGAAGAAATCCAAGATGGCAACCCGAATTTTACTGAGAGTAAAAGAAACAATCCAGGAGATGAGAAGCTAAAATCCGGGAAATTTGTGGGAAAAGAGAAGCAAGGATCGGATTCCATGCAGGGTCCAGGGCAATCAGTGTGTTCTGGGGGTAATTCTGGGGAATGCATAGAAAATGTATCTTCAGTAAATGTTTCTGGTGGAAGAAAAGAAAACGTGACGTTGCCGAGGAGTTATCATGGTCCAAAGCATAGAAGACGCAATATAGGCTGCTCTCTGAATGGTTTATATTTGAAAAATATGATGGAAAGTGTATACATGTCAGATAATGTAGCAGTTAAAAGGTTGAGAATGTCAACGATTTCTTTCTTTAGACGAGCTAGTGTGTGGATGGAGAAGCAGAGACCATACTTTATATCGTTAACGACCGGCCTTCTAAATGCCCAAGACTATGTAAGGGTGAAATTTGAGCAGACATACCCTATTGCTTTGAAATGGCTCTTTCATTTAGGGAATATACTCCTTGTCCTTTCAATGGTGTGGCTGGATTGTACTCTTAGGGGCATTGATTCGTTCATACGCATGGGTACGACATCGTTTTTATCAGTTGTATAGTGCAGCACACTCTCGATAATTGCCATGGTTGGGATATTCAAGTTTCTAATGATCTTGGTGAGCTGCAATTATCACTCTCTAGTTTGTGTTGTTCTAGTACATTCTAGCTGGATGCAATTATCATTGTCATAGCTGCGGCTGATTATTATTGTTATTATTTCTCTTTCTTGATTGTTACTATTCAGGCTGTTGCTCTTTTTGTGGGGATTTTCATTGGCTTCATCATTGGAGTTTTGGTACTCGCCTTATCTGGAACATTTATTTTGTGGTTTTATGGAAGCTTTTGGACAACATCTCTTGTCATCGTCCTTGGAGGTGATCTTTCGGCTTTTACTCATAAATGTGGGTCATCTCTTTTATATCAAACATTCTGTTGGTTAATCTTCTCTAAATTTCAGGATTGTCGTTCATGGCTAAACATGAACGCCTGGCACTGTTCATAACCACAATCTATTCGGTATACTGTGCTCGGGCATATGTGGGATGGCTCGGCTTGCTTTTCTGTTTGAACCTTTCTTTTATCTCAAGTGATGCTTTGGCGTACTTCGTAAAGAATAAGATCAATCAGCAACGAAGGCCTAGCGAGACACCTGAACAAACTGCTGGAATGCATGACCGACCAGACATGTTCAATGGGGATCCCGGTTATGCTTCATTCTCTGAAACCAAGCCGGGGATATCGGCAGATCGCGGGCCGGGAGCGCCCTCAACGAGTGGTACTGATTCTGAAATGACTTCTGACGACGAAGTCATTCGGTTGTTGAACTGTAAAGATCACTATTCAGCATTGGGATTGACTCGATATGAGGATGTAGATGTTTCTTTAATCAAGCGGGAGTATAGGAAAAAAGTAAGCACTGCTTTATATTTGAACTCGCAACAATTGGTTGCCAGTTTTTTGCTTACATATAATAATAAAAAAGTGAAGTAAAAGATTGTCTTGATTTGGTGCACTAGGCAATGTTGGTCCATCCGGATAAAAACATGGGTAACGAGAAAGCTGCAGAAGCTTTTAAAAAGCTTCAGAATGCATACGAGGTAACTCTTTTTGCTTCATATTTGTCTTATGAAAAGAGAGTGCTTAATTTTAATTTCATCCCGACCCTAAACGTTGTCTCGTCGTTATTTTTGTTTTTTTTATGTAAGATATTACTCGATTCGTTGAAAAGAAAAGAATATGACGATGAGTTAAGGAGGGAGGAGCTGCTAAACTATTTTCGTCGATTTCAGGGCACTTCTCAAAAGGTTTGACGATATCTTGTTATCATTCTCTACACTTGCATACAGATAAAAGATGGGTTTACTTTAGGCTATCTATTTTCACTGTGATAACTTAGTATTTCGGAACCAAGTAACTCCGTGCACTCGCCCTGGCATCTTATGCGATGAGCACATTTGTTTGTTGAACTGGTTATCACTGCTTCTGCATTGAACTCAAATCGTATCTATACATTTGAGAATATTTCCGAGCTCCGGCTTGCTGGTTTTGGTCACCTATTTCTGTTTTGTGGCAAACTTCAGAATAACACACCATTTCCTCTGATTCCGTGTTTAAACCGAGCCTGTTAGAATATGGCATGCACATTAATTCAAAACAATAATTCTTAATGTTAAGGGCAATTTTGTCATTTTTGTACCAACACATCTTACACAAAAAATCAAAGTTCACAGCACATTTTTGTCATTAACAAAGTGCACAGCACCCTTTTGCAAAGGTGATAGTATAGAACAGGTTTTTGCCATTTTTCCTTGTTTATTTCAGATAAAGAATACATTTTACGTATATGTGACCTTGGCAATCCATAATTTGCTCACTTAAAAAAGAGGCAGCAAAAATCCACGAGTACTGACTGGTCCTGTGTATCACTTACCATTACCATTTTAAGGACAAAGAAGCTAACATGTTAGTTTTACGCATGTATTCCATCAATCCATATATCACTTACGCATTAAGAGTTCAATTGCCAGAACGGAGGACATGGTTTCTTTGCCTCTGGATCTACACGTGCAGAGGGGGACAATAAGGATCCTGTTGGAGAATCAAGGAGAATAGCCTGCAAAAAGTGCGGTGACTTTCATGTCTGGGTACACACCGTGAAAACCAAATCTCAAGCAAGATGGTGCCAGGTTTGTTCCTATCCTTTCGTATCTTTATCTTGTGTTGCTATATCTACACTCACGAGTGAGATTAAAGCACATTTGTAATCATGGTTGCGCAATTTCTCTGAATTTTGTTTTTGAAGGATTGCAATGATTTTCACCTAGCAAAGGACGGGGATGGATGGGTTGAACAGTCTTCCCAACCCTTGCTATTTGGATTAATGCAAAAGGTAATTGGCAACTCATCTACTAAGAAAACATCATAGTATTCTTTCCATTCGGATTGTTTGTAGAGAAGTAAATAGAAAATGAAGCCGAATATAAAGGTTGATCATTATTTGGAATCAGAAAGTATATAAAAAGGGTTATTGAATTTTATGATATGACAGTATGATTTGTCGACTTAGCATTGTTATGTTATTTGTGTGCAGGTCGATGCTCCATGTGCATATGTATGTGCAGATAGCAGGATTTATGATGCTACTGAATGGTATATTTGTCAGGTAGAGCAATATTCTTTATCATCTGAATTCTGATCTGACTCCTTGTCTCGTAAATATGTTACAACACTATATATTGATTATCTTTACGAAAAACTCATTTTCATTCAGATTAGTAATTTGAAAAAAAAGCTGATTTAGTATACGAATGAAGCAACTGTGCATTTCTTATTTTCTATACAAAAACGTTTAAGTTGTGCATGTACCAAAGCTTACTCGGTCAAGTGCATGTTCCATCGCAGTCCCTCAACTATTGATTTTTTTATTTAGTCCTTGAGATAGTCTGTCCTATCAACATCACGCAGTAGATAGTACAATAGCTAAATCCGAACAATTTTGTAATTGTGCGGATTGGCACAAAAAGAAGTAACAGGAACAATTTGTATAGCGGAGGACATATTGGAGGAGAAAGCAGAACTTATGAATTTTAATATACAAAAAAGTACATTTTAGGGGCTAAATTGAAAAAGACTATTACAGCAGCAGGTGATAACTAATTCAAGTTTACCCAAAAATAGGAATTTCTTAACGTGCATGATGCTGGATTTTGGGTGCAGGGAATGAGATGTCCGGCGAACACCCACAAGCCAAGCTTTCACGTGAACACAAGTGTAACAACCTCCAAGCAGAGCACGGGAAAAGGAACGAGTTCTGGACCAAGAGGGGGTCGCATGCCTAGTGCAGCTGATATGGAAGAAACCATGACGGAGGAAGAGTTCATGGAGTGGTTGCAGAACGCGGTGCAAGCGGGGATGTTTGAGAATCCTCCCGGGAGCAGTGCTTCGGCTGATCACCCGTCTCCCAGGGCAGCGGCCGGGAGCGGTTCCAAGAGCAGTGGCAGCAAAAGAAAGAAAAAAGGAAAGAAATGGTGAGTGAGTTGAGGAGGATGCATAATATTTTTACTTACAAGTTTGATTAAGAAAGCTAGCTATGTTCCTAAGTGAAACTGAAGACCTGGTGGTGGTGGTGAAAGATTCACTCTTTTGAAATTGTATACAAATTGTAGGATTTGTATATCTCAAGATGGGCCATGGAGATGAATTCAAAGTAGATTTTACAATTACAGGTGTTATGGCATTGAATTTTGAAAATTGTGGGTAATGGGTTTCACTAGGCTGAATTATTTGTTTTGAGGTGGTATCGAATTAGTTGGAAAGACCTTTTTGGAGTCTAATTAAAAATTAAACGAATTCAATGATTGAATAGAGACTAATCGAATAAGTAGGGGATTCTTACAACATCGAGGATAAGAGGGCTATTGAAAAAGATTATCGTAAGATACAAATTAACAAACTTACCGTTCAATTCACAAAGGTTGTGGGTAAGGTAATATCTCTCTGATTTTAATTCTTGAGTTGGTGGTATCGTTTTTTAAAATTCAAAAGAAAATTTATTCACTGAAAATATTTATAGTAATAACAAATGTCAACTTAGTTGGGAAGATTTCCCAAACAAAACTATAATTAGCGTAAGAAATGGCGACCCGCTCTTTTTTTAGATCGCTTAATAAATTTTACAGTCGCAAATCGTAAATAAGGACGAGAGACACGATGAAGTCATCATTGTTAATTAATTTTGGTTGATGAAAAAATCACCATTATTGACAATTCACATATGATATACCCTTCAAAAAAAAGTTCACACTCCATTGCCAATCTTGAATCGTAACCATGTTTTGACATCACTCAAGAAAAATGGTAGCATAGTTAAGTCGATAATAAAATGTGTCATGTAGTGAATGCTTGTTTGTTTCAGTCTGTTATATATTACACATATAAGAAATGTCATTTTCTTTTAGGACAATAGTCCGAGAATAAACCCAAATCTCATGACCCAACACGCCACGTCACCCAACCAGGTACAAATCGTATGATCAGTGTCTTTTTTTTACAAACCATGCAACAGAGACAACCTCAATATTTTTTCTAATTCCCCAACCTACCCCTCTCCTAATCTTCCTCGTACACTGCTAAGATCAGGACACGTGGCACCACCTTGTCTCTTGTGGTATATATATATAGGTCATGTGCACTGTGACATGCACAAACAACAAATGCAACAAATTTTGATGGCACTCTCTTCTCTTACCTTTGTGTTGGCCATTTTGGCCTCTCTGGTTCACCAGAATGCTGCCTCCGACGTCCTCCTGCTCGGGATGGACGTCGATTTGCTCGAGTTCCCGTTGAATTTGGAGTTTTTGGAGGCGGAGTTCTTCTTGTTCGGGTGTTGCGGCCACGGGTTGGACCGGATCGCCCCTAACTTGACCAGGGGCGGTCCGCCCCCTTTCGGTTCCCAATTGGCCAATCTCGACCCGCTCACCCGTGACATCATCACCCAGTTCGCTCTCCAAGAAGTCGGTCACATCAGGTACACATCTGTCAAGTACTGCATAGTATTAAAAAAACGATAGACGCTGATCGAGCAGATAAAGAGTCTGAGCACTGATCGAAAATTCTGCAGCCTAAAATGTCGGGCTTTCTCTAACCTGGCCATATTGAAGCCCATAACTATTATTCAGTCAATGGCTAAGAGTAATTAATCTGATGTGACTGTATTTGTTAGAAGCGAATTCATATCTTTTAGATGTGATATTTTTGTAACAACATTCAATCTGTTCTTTCATTTTGGTGCAGGGCTATTACGAGTACGATAAGAGGGTTTGCAAGGCCACAGTTGGATTTGAGTGCGGCTTCGTTTGCTAGAGTGATGGATAGGGCTTTCGGGAGGCCGTTGGTTCCACCTTTTGACCCTTACGCCAACTCTCTCAATTTTCTACTTGCGTCCTATGTCATTCCTTACGTGGGTCTCACCGGCTACGTTGGGGCAAATCCTAGACTCAGGAGCAACATCGCCAAGAAGGTACATTTCTAGTCAAACATCAAAATAACACACCAGGTCACTGGTTCTAATTTTCACGATTACGGTTATTGCTACTGTATAACAAGTGATCAAAATAAAGCAATCACAAGACCGCACGTTTCCTTTCTAGTTCAACCAACAACAATATATTGACTACATCTACAAACACAGAAACCCTCGTTAAAAATTTGAATTACAAAATCACCGAATAGTTCGGTTATGTTATATATAGATAGTATTCATGCAAATTCACAAAAACAACAACACCCTAATCTTATCAGGAAGCTCAAAACATACTCAAACCAGAAAAATTTGATGTTGTGGATTTTGGTGGCATTAACCCCTGGACCCAGACGCGAATGCTTCACCCATGTATCCCAACTATGGATGGCACCATGACGGATTCAATGATCCCATCTCCTACCCCATCGAATTGAGATACCGAGTCCTTGTTGAGTAGTGTGATATCGAAGCGGGTTTGAGTAGGATTTAGTAATCCTATCCCTTACCCGTCAGTCAGATGGGAATATCAAGTCCCCATTAAGTAGGATGACATCAGGGCGGGTTTGAGACGGATTTAATAATCTTATCCCTTACCCGTCAGATCGGGGACGGGAGTCATTTCCCTCCCTAATTCCGACTCACTGACCGGTCAACAAAACCAAATCATAACGTAATTGAGTCATTGTTGCAGCTGGTGGCGGGGCTTTTGGGGGTGGAGGCGGGGCAAGACGCAGTGATCAGAGCATTGCTGTACCAGCGAGCGATGGAGAGGGTGGAGCCGTACGGAGTGTCGGTGGCGGAGTTCACGAACCGGATATCGGAGCTGAGGAACCGCCTCGGGCACGCCGGCTGGAAGGACGAGGGGGTCATAGTGTCGCCGCTGGCCGGCTCCGAGGGGAAGATAATGGGGAACGTGCTCGCCGGAGACGTCAACTCGCTCGCCTACGGGAGGACACCCGAGGAGATACTCAGAGTCGTCTACGGAGGAGGTGACGAGCATGTCGCCGGCGGCTTTTACCCCGACGGAGCCAACGGTCGGATCGCCAGGTCTCATTTAAGTGCCGGGTTTTGAGTTTGCTTCGTACCGCCTTTTAGATGTCACATTTTCTCTATTACTACTCAATTTCAAATGTCTACAGCAATGAATAAATTTGTAATTTGAGAGTTTATGTGCAAGCCATATTTGAATATGCAACTTCAAATGTTTCAAAATCGAAGTACAACGTCAAACGAGAACATCAAGAACTCACATGATTCGCTAATAATGTGTTGACTCTGGTCATGCACAAATGAGAGAAATCTTATGGAAAGAAAACTATATCAGTGTCACATACATAATACAATATTTTCCTAAACTAAGAAAGAAATGAGAACCATAATCCAACCAAAAATCCCGGTTGGACATTTTGTCGTGACAGGTATCTGGACAAAGAACACATCTTCCTAAGCTATAACTTTCTCAAACATCATCGTAAGCTATAACTTTCTCAAACAATTTGGCATGACATGTCATACAAGATACAACACATATAACATACCTTGGGTTCAATGACTCTTCGAGCCCATGAACTTTGCTCACTGACCGGTCAAGGAGATCACCATATTGGCTAATCCCAGTGAATACTAATTCAATTCAAGGCATATCCGACAAGTCACGATAAACAAACTTCACTTGTCCACTTGAAATTTTAAGCGAACCATACTAGACTCTATCATGACATTAGGGTTTGATCAGAATGACACATAGTAACAATATCTCATTTGCAATTCTATATCAGTTGCTCCAGGTATGGCAGTTTATAATCCCTAAAATTTTGCTATAGAGGTACAAAAAATATGAATGACAGACAACCTCAAATTTGAGGCCACTTACACTCCCTCCAAATATACAACAATTGTAGAATGGTTCATTTTCTGAAAATTCACTTCAGTGGCAATAGTACTTGAAGTCGTGCACCAATGCTCTCCCCGTACTTCAGTGGCAGTAGACGAATTGAAGCTAGCACTCTTCTATATGACTATGATCTTCACATCTTTCGAATCTCACACCTGAAATTTTTTTGGCAGCATCAGTAAAATATCAATGAGAGATGATATATCCAAAAAATATAACTGATGATCTAAAGTTACAGTAGAAGTTATATTTAGTTGGAACTTGGAGGTGCAACTGTCAATTATGTGACATTTTTTTTAACTTAACAATGTAAGCACAGGCGGTAAAACTCGTAACTTGGCTGTTAAGCTGCTGCATGTTTAATCAATGAGATGGTTTTATTCGTACCAGCATCTGGGGTAGTTTTAGGAATACAAACGCTAAGAAGTACACAGCGCTCGATATTCCTACTGCAGTAATCAGGTTGTTGACCAGGCGCTTGTCGTCTTTGCTAGGCACAAATGCAACTTTCAATGTATTCGTCAAGTCAAAGAGTCTGTAGGAGATCTGCAAGAAATTGGTTCATGAGCTACACAGTCGTGCTAAGGCTTTTAAACGATCAATACTGGCCAATTTTACTTACTGCGAGATATATGGAAGTTGTAAGCATGAAGTTCAACATCGGGTAGTTCGGGATCAGAGACAGCAACAGTTTAGGCTGAGCATCTGGAATACCTGACCTGCAAGTCATGAAAATCATAATAAGACTTACTGATTTCAAAGTGCATTGAGAGGTTGTGATAACTTGTAAAATTCACTGTACCTTAACCAGATATGAATTTGTGAGATGTAAGTCTCTAGTGTAATCTTTCCAAGCCATCTAGCAAACCAAAAACAAATATAAAAATAAGAAATGTAACAAAATTGGAATATAAATACCAAAATTGAAGTCCAGTGAGCTGTGTGTGCAGCAAAAAATAATGCAACAGCAGCTCAATAAAATAAAGGTCGCTTACGCAAAAAGGGTCAAAGTGTAGCTGCGGAACTGCTGCGTGACATTTCGCAAACAAATGTAGACACTGAGCAAGAACAAATGGCATAAGGAGGAAAGCAAGTAATCATAATTAGTTCAAATTGCAAGCATTATAAAGGAAAGCATGCATACGTAATTGGAATCCAGGAGGTATAAGGATGATATTTATTGTAAGTAAGCTTGTCGAGCTTGTATATATACTCGAACCACAGATAACCCACCTAGCAATTCATAAGAACTATGTGTCAGAATAAAATTTAAGAAAACAGGATGATTATTTAAAAGGGAAAATGTTACAATACCGATGAAGCTACAAACACAATTGCCATTTTGATTGATAATCTGTACTTCACTTCTGCTTCCTCTAGTTTCTCCATCCACCTTTCAACCTATTACAAACAAAAGTTATTCAGTAGCTGAAGTAAAAGAACAAGCAAAGGTTAATACTCCACTCAAAATGAAAAATGCACCCGACTTCTAACAACTTACAGTTGGATGATAGTAAGCATATATCATTCCAATTATCCATATGTAGCGATCAAGGCCTGACCGAAAATGCCACTCATGCAGGCGAGAAAGATGTGCTTTTGCAGGATTTGGATCAGTGTATCCTGCAACATTTGAAGGATTTAGGTCAGTTACCTCGTGCCCAAAATCATTTTCATGAAGAAGCCAACAAGCTCAGGAAAGTTACAAACCAAGGAAGAAAGTAAATGGACTCCAAATCAATTCAAACACTCCAGGTATCTCCCACACTATGATGACCACCAAGAAGCAGGCAATGATTTTTGCAGCCATGACAGATCCGATCTCATTATACTTGTTAAAAATACCAAGCGCTCCATAAACCATAAGAGTGAAAAGAGTGTGCATGGGACAAATGTAGTACAGCATGTAGCTGTTGTTCAGGACGATGCAACAAAATATAACCAAGAAATTAAGCCGCCACATCATCTGCTTGCCAAAAAACAAGTTACAGTTATAACCAGATTAACTGTAGAGAGAATTCATATATGAAATTTCCAAATTAATATTGGATTATTTACCTGAGCAAACCTTGCTAGGCTGAAATCTTTGCGAATGTAATAGTATGAGAAATTCCCAAATCCAGTCATCCACACATATGCAGCGATGAACATTCGGATCGCATTATAGATTTCCGTTGCAGCAAAGTAATGGTACATCAAAAAGAGTACCTGCGGAATAGAATAAGAGTAAGAGCAATGGTTATACTGTGGTAATAGGAAAATAGGCTTATGCTACACCCAAAAACTAAGGAATCCATGCTAATAGACTTTCGTCATGGAGAAGCAAAAAAACAAAAGGCAGTGAGACCAACCTGCATCCAACCTTTCCACTCTTCAGTTTGATGCCTATTCAGATATTGTATACATTTCCCGGAGAATGGTGACTTATCAGTATGAATCTTGAAAGAAGTTATTGCTGAAACTATGATGAGGAGGGCGTAGAGAAACCAGAAAAGATCACGATTGTAACTCTGCAAAAGAAAGAATTCAGTAGCTGATAAGTGAGTTATTTCAATTATTAATACTAAATTTAGAAAGAACAATACATATTGGTTGATGAAGAAAGCAATTTAGCAGAAATGTAATCAGTAACAATTGAAAACTAAGAAATAAAATAACTTCTTAAGTACTAAAGGTATTGCAACAAGTTAAAAAAATAATCTTCTTGCCAAGCAAAGCCTACTTGACCATGTGATAAATGCTTGGTTTATAGCGCACCAAAAGGTCTCAGGTTCAATTATCATAGGTGAAGGTACGATTTATCAAAAAGAAAGAAAGTGCCATATGCTCAAACTCCCTAATTTGAAGGGGACATTTGCAGTGAGCTAAGAAATCACATGCAAATTAGCATGATGGGCAAAATGTTTACCCCTCGAAGCCAAATATCCTTCTTATATTTTAAAGATTAGTGATTTATTGTATAACTAGAAGGTCTATTAGAGAGACCTGAAAATCATCACAACAATAAGTGTTCAAACTAGAAGATAAAGTAAAGTCACCTTTTCCGATGCTGCAAAGAAATCTGTACGATCACATAAATAGTAGTATGCTAAAAGAACTCCAAATTCGGACCTGTGAGAAGCAATAAGTATAATGAACTCAATATTCTGCTCTAGGGAGTAGGGAGGGGGG
>JAYMTP010003353.1:0-17202 GCA_036897365.1 Geranium brycei | reverse complement strand
TCTTGGGTAATTTTTCTGCAAATATCAATAAATTGTTCAAACTTACTGCAACAGACAACGCACGGATGACAGTAGATAAGTGGGTATTGTATGCTCGATTAAGAGGTTGCTACCACAGATAGATAGGAACAATCAGTACTAGTTTCTAGACAGCATTACCATAGTTAGAGAAATCATATATTGATAGGAATTTAAGTAGCAATACATGGGAACTCAAGAAGGAACTGCATAGGATTCATAAAACTAAACCATACCAATGGTTAAGAGTGAATGATGATTATACGAGAGATACTGTCCAAAACTACCATAAAAGAACTCAGAAAGAGGATTATGTATCATTTACACCGAAGTTACAATGACTGATACATGACAAAACACAACAGGTTTGCAAATCAGGTCTTGAAAAGCCCATATCAAGGAGTTAACAGAACAGTCAGTGTTAGTCTCAAGTAGTGTATATAGTAGTTTACAAAATAAATCAGATGAATACAAATATAAACTGAAAAAAGGAAAATGGAACAGTTTAAATAGAGAGCCCTCCACAAGAAAGACTAAAAAAATAGTATATCTAAATGATATTAGAATGTTGCATAGATCACTACATCAGATAGCATTACATGAACTTCATTTATAAAAACTTAAGATCAAGAGAGAGAGAAGGGTCGACCGATGAACACATACATCATAAATGACCTTTGCAATAACATCCTTGTAGGGAATCAGGTCACCATTTATATTCAAATGGGCAACGTGACCTGCATAGGAGAAAATAAATGTTTATATCACATCAGTAGTTAGGCTTCCCATGTAAATTGAAAATGTACATAGAAATTTTGAAGTGTTGAGCATCTTGTGATCCAGGATAAGCCAGATGCAAGTGACAATGAATACGAACCTGTCAAACTCTCTATCAAGACTAAAATAAACAAACTAAATGAGAAGGTGAAGGTGAAGAAGAACGGCAATTAACAAAAATTGAATACTTAACTATTGTTTCAAAAGATGAAGGTACCTCCACTCCAGATGGCAGAATCTGCTTTAATACATGATCTGAAATCCATATATCAGATGTGAGGGAATCAAATATTGAAGGCAATGAATATTCACAGAAACCATGATAGAAGAGCAGTGCAAGTACCTGCCCCCCAGTAGGAATATCCAAGAGTTAACGAGTAAGGAACTACTTCAATCTTGCATAATTTCCTCAATTCATCGAGTTTTTGATCCGGAATATCAGACAAATCTATGTCACTCCCAATATACATACGTAAAAAAGAGAGAAATGAGCAAATAGTAATCAAGAAAGAGATTGTTATGTTTATTCACCAATACCTAGTCTATACACAACTGGCAACTGCGCAAATACATGGTCTCAAATACTAGAGTGTGTTGCCAAAAACAAAAGGCCAATTGAGCACGTAATATACAATCAAGGATGCAAACATATATATGCTATTAGCAAACTAATCATGATTTCTTGCTCTAGAAAATAAATGTCCTTGCATAAACTTGGCATAAAAATGAATCAGCAGGGTATGAAAGCAATAAGACCCACATGCCATTATGTGAAAGTCCTATATGCACAAACTTGCTCGGTATTTACTATTTAGTAAGCAAATTGCATAATTCAAATACAAACTGTTCAACATTGTCATTAATCATTACCAAGATTTTGAATCTTCTCGGATAATATCATGTAACGGGTCTTTTCACTTGTTGGGTCCTCTGTAATGGGTTTAACCCGGGGCTTGTCAAGAAGGTACCTGCACATAAAAAACAACATCAACCATCAAAACACCCAACACCTCTTCACTATCATCTCAAAGTTCTCAACTTTGTGCTCAATTTGGATTAGTAAAACCCACATCAACAAATCATCATAGAAAACGAAGCCAAGAGACAAACACATACCCATTGAGCAAGCGAGTGAAGGTTTTGCATAGCTCGCGAGGGATTCGAAGTGCAAGCAAATCCAATTTCACATCAAACTGGGTTTCGTCGAGCTCCATAGCACTTCTCCCCTCAGCAGCTTCTTGTGGGTTTCTGTCAACGCCTGAAATTGCTCACACACATTATATAAGTAACGATTTAGGAATTGAAAGCAACGTAATTAGATAAATCAAACGAGCTTCCATAAACAAATTTTAAGGGTTTTGATTTACACTTACACTTGCGCTAGGGTTTCACTTTCTGCGCAAAACCTCTGTGCTGTTCAGATACAGAACAATGGCGGACACGGTTCAAAACACAGGTAAGGGAAGGGATGGTTTAGTGGTCGCTACGGCGTCGTTTTGATGGAACTTTAAACACCAAACCGAACTTGGATCTGAAACAATTTAATGTGAAAGCCACTAATTGGGCTTTAAGCGAATAAAACTTCCTAGTTTGGGCCAACTTAAATTTCTGTGAATAAAGTTGGGCCTATGGAATGGGCCCGTTTTTAGGAAATTAAAATCGCGAGCTCGAGTGCATATTGAAGAATGCATTCCTTACCAAACACGCTTCTAATACAAACTTACAAACCATATATTAAGCCCTATTTCATCATACAATTAATTTATTTAAACTTACAAAGAGTAAATTGATCAATAGATAGGATGATTTCACGATACTAATTTCGATTTATTTTTTAAATATATTTAATTTTGTTATGTATCATCATGATTTCACAATTTTTCATCTTTTTCTTAAACATGTTTCATTTTTTCAGCATTGTAATGAGATGTTAAACCGGTTGTGACAAGGGGACCCGTGTTACGCGTTCACGACTATAACGAGAGTCCCGATTTTCATACTATAGCCGATGGGTGCACCTTGTTGGGGGAGAGGTATAACGAGCGTCCCGAGTTCTATATTATAGACTATGGGTGAACCATATTGGGGAGAGATGTGACGAGAGTTATGTGTCAAAAAACCAAAATAAAATCCCTATTATAAATGGCCTATCATATAGTTAGAATATTGGCATCATACATATTAATGTGCACTACCATTAGTTTTGACAACAAATGAAGTGCAATATCCTTAACCAGTCACGCATTACATGCTGCGTGGTTAAGGTAGCGAGTTGTGTTGTACGCTGCCTTTATTGAGGGGCGCGTTTTATAGTCTTATATTGCTTCTATTAAGGGCCGTGTGACATACTTTAAATAAATTGTTGATCGATATATTTTTCTGTCTTCGTTTGGTATTTCAGTATTGCAGTGAATACACGAGTAATTGAACGAGTCAAATATCCGAGCCGATGAGTATAAACAAAATCCGCCCGAAACCAACCCATTTCCTATTGAACGGATAATATTTGGTCAAATTTGCAATGGCAATAATCTCTATAAAAACAATGTCATGTCCAGTTTTCCTTATAAATAAATATACACCAAATAAAATAGTCATGCATTGAAGTTCAATTTGTAGGCGCCGCCATAACCAATACCCCTCTCACATCGTCAAATTTACCCACATGCCATTAAATAAACAATAAATTATTTACAATTCCAGTCCCCAAGGTTTGACCACATTTAGAATCCAAGCCCAAACCCACCGATCCGCATCGAGAATCGGACTCTGCTTCGCCGCATCGCAGACGATACAAACACAATCTGAAGAATCGTTCTCCTTCGCCTCTCGAATTGCGCAAATCCTTGCTCGGAACGCTCTGGATCGATTTCTCAGCCGCGAACGGCGTCGTTTTCGTGCCAGCAGAGGAGCATGGAGATGCATCGGCCGATGACGTAGAATCGGGTCTTGTGGTGCCTCGCCATCAGCAGGCATCGCTTCCTGATACCGTTTCGCCGGCGGCGATGGCTCTTGCCGGATTGAGCGATCAGAGTCGTCGTCATGGTGGCGATGATGATGATTTAGGGTTTCGAGAATTGGGGAGGAATTGAAATGTGAATTTGCTACACTCTCTCTTTCGCGGACCGAGTGGAGATGGAGAATATTGTTATATAGGGGCTCGATGAGCAAGGATTGCGTGTGGTCCCGATCACTTGTTCACTCATGGACCTCTGTTTCTTGCAATGACGTCATTGCCCTCTTATTACCTGCTTAACTACAGTTTTAATTTTTAACAGTGTCGTTGGATTGAATACATTTTAATTGGAAAAAAGAAGATGGGTCTAACAAAATTGTTTCCTTAACAAGAAATTCTAAAATTTTCTCAATTTTTTTTTCTAATTAAATTTTGTGAAATTAGTTTTTTTAAACATAATTGTTAGTTGAAAATACTCAACTAATATGTTGAATACAAAAATAATTAACTAGTTTGAGTTTAGTCCAGTGGTTGACCTTACTCATTCCGTGACTTTAGATTAGGGATCGAGACTCAGCATGGTATATATGTATGTATGCATGTATACACACACATTCGGCTACAAACCATATTAGAATGCGAAATGTTCAAACTGACTGGGGATTGTCATCTAGCGAGATTATATAAGTGCACGACACATGACAGTTTGGGAGGGAAATATCGCGTTCACACCCTGTTTATACCATACGGGGAAGGAAAACACAGTCTTTTACACCATATTCATACTCTGTTTATACCATGTTCATATCGTCTGCGTACCATGTGTACACAGTTCACACAATTCGAAATCTGTTTATATCATGTTCACACTTTGTTTATCCTATATGAATATCATATTTATACCAAATTATTCTATGAGTAAACTCTTTTCACACAAGTTTCAACTCTGTTTATGCCATGTTCACACTCTGTTTTTACCAGTTACCACGCAAAAGGACAGAACTTCCCTCCACATTCTGTCCCTTTTGCGGAGACGCGTGTTAGTGTGACGTGTCGCGCACAAGTGTAATTTTGCCAAATCAACAACCAGGATTCACGTTTGGACGATTTGTATTAGGACGTTGGTTTGTATTTGATTTCATACAAGCACGCACGTGCGCACGCATGGACACACACCCCATGCCTATGCTTGCACGCACGCGCGCACATAGACACACATACGCTGCGCGTGCGCAAACAGATACATACACGCACGCGCACACACACATAGACAGTTTTATCAATATGTCCTTTTAAAATGGTTTAAAAACTAATAATGTAGATATCCTTTTAAAATCTTTAGTTCTTAATTGTTAGTTTGGAATTTGCAATTTGGAGAGAGGCATTTTGTTTATTTGTTAAGGATTTGATATAAAATTAGTGAAATATAATGACATGATACATTTAAAAATTGTCATAATAAAACGATACCAATGATGAGTTCTTGCTATTAATATGATGTTATCCAAATAAATAAAATAAAATAAAAGTATTTACGGAGTGGTATTTAAGTTGGTCAAGGCCAATTGCGGACACTATTCATACGATGACAACGACAAGTGAGGGCGTAAAGAAGGAGCCTTGAAAGATCCAAAATTACCCATAAAGCTCCCACGTCACTTACACGTGCTAATCAGAATTATCTGTCAACTTCTACTTTTTTTAAATAAACCGATTCTTTTTTATCTTCATTTCCATTTCGGTAAAATGGTACTTGGATAATAGTTTCCTTAATTAATTATTGTGGGCGTCCACACGACAGATAATTAGTTGCTGATCATTAAATTGGAAAATCACTAAAAGTAAATGTAAATTTACCGCAAAATATGTAAGTTTGTTCAGAAATAATAAAATTATCCTTATAATGAAAAAATGATTTTAAAAAAACTTAGCGTCTAATTTTTCCTTTTTATAACTAAATATTATTGACCGCGGTTTAATAACACAACGATAAAAATTAGGAGTCGAATCAACTCGCGATTGGAAAAAAAATGCGAGCTCAAATTGAGGATAAATTATTTTTTGACAAAATTATGTTTGTAAAAAAAGTTAAATTTACAAATACTTTTTATAATGAGAAAAATTCAGAGTCACTTTCTATAAAAATTGAACCGTTCAACCCTATTTTTAACAATTTATCTTTGATTAAATAATAGCTTAATATTATTTTATTGAAGGATTTATATATAATTTAACGGGCAAAGGTTATTTAAATATGAATATATTTGTCTGTTGCGGCTGCTCGACGATGCCGACGTCTAAAGCATGAATACAACGTCAAAACCTTATCTACAATGACGTGTGAAAGAGAGAAGCATATTTTTTTCGTAATTAGTTTTTAATTATTTCTAATCTTCCAAAGTCCCCACTAATCATGGATTTATTATATTATTTGGAATATTAATACACACATCACATCAAATTACATTGCAAGTAGAACAAACAAATCGATATCGTTGGTGCAGTCCGAGTGTCTAGAATGTGGACAGTCAACAATCAACAACCAAATCACATGAACCTGTCCAAACGAAACTCGACACGTGGCGATAGCCCATTTGAACACATATGGCTGTGTTTGGCAATCACCGAACCTACAAGGTGGTCCACATATAATTACAGAAATGGAAAATGTTATAGTTACAAGTTATTTGGATGTTTATGTTTTTGTTTTTAGAAAAATTACAAATTGCAGGTCACCGTAAAGCCGGAGGAGAAGCTACGCGCCTTGTTGGATAGGGTATGTGGAATTTATCATTAGTACTCGTTGAGTATGGTGTGTCGGTACTCACTAGTTAGTAGTAACCATACTCGATTAGTCATTGCTCAAGATCTGGTCGGATGCGATCACATGTACCTGACTCACACGGCCCAACTCAGCATGTTGAGTGCAGGTGAGGTGACCATATACCCGACTAGACATAGTTAGTTGGTCACTTGTACCTGATGAGCTAGGTTCAAGTATGTGAGTCGGGATATGTGACCGTACCCGACTAAATATTGAGCAGTGTCTAGTAATGTCTAGTTGGGTATGGTTTCTATCTTTGGGGTGGTCTGACTCCTAGTCCAGATAAATTCAATGACGGTAATCATTTGATATGGGTCTTCCCTTGCAATAATCTATGGTGTTCGATGTATGTCAATTGGTTGATATTGTATGTAGTCTAGATATCAGGAAAGACAATAAAAAAAACTCATAAATTTTCAACAATGAAATGAACTTCGTCAGGAGTAAGGGTTGAACCATCAAATAAAATGAACTTCATCAGCAGTAACGTTTGAACAACAACATGAATTGAATTAGTTTACGAGTCTATCTTCCAAATATGACTTTCTTACAAATGATAACTCATTTTATAAAAGTTATGTACCTTAGCCGACTAGACATTGACTATACTTCCAGCCAAATGTCTTGACTTTTGATGGTCAACAATATCAATGTCGCCCCAAACTACACTGGACTAGACATTTCTTATTGCGTCAGCTATGGTAAACATGTTGATGATCATTTAGCTGAGTTATATAAAGCAGTACGCTAGGTACATTATTTTTATATACGACTTGGCCATGCGTTAGTCGGGTATACTCAAACATAGTCGACTTAGGTTGGCGTTAGTCGGGTAAGAGTCAATGTACCTGATGCAAGTCATGTACGTCAGGTATGCTAATATCAAACTCGACGAACGCCAATACAGTGTGCGGGATAAGACCTTATTCCTAGTAATTCTTCAGTCGAACTTCATAACTAAAAATCAATTTTATTCATATATGATTCTTTATATTTTGACGTGGAGGTTTAATATTTTTCTCTTTTTTCAGATCACCTCCTTTCACACGTGGGGTTAGAATTATAATATAGTGGATTATGTGAGTTGTCATTCCTCAAGCGCAAGACATCATAACTGGTAGTGTTTTTAAAAACAATGAACTTGTTCGATTAATCTCTCTGTTAACATCTGATCAATTTTAAAATGACTCTCACCTCTTGACTAACACCTAGCTAGTATTTCAGTAAACACGTAAAGATGTCAGAAAAATTCAATTTCGACGGGGCAAGGTATTCCCCATCCAACGAGAATGGGGACAAGGATCATTAAATTTGTCATGAACATATCACGATGTGATTCTATAAACAAACTAAGTACCCTTATTTCAACGAAAACCGTTTACCTCTAATCCGACAATGTAAGGAGATGGAGATACTTAAATCCGTCATGTTGCCCTCCTTAATCAGTTAGACTCACAGTGGAGCGAAGTCACATGAAGGTAAGTCACACAACCATAGATCTAAATTAGCACGTTGTGCCATATACATCGGATTATACTCCACAACTAAAACTATCCAATTTATTAATTGAGTTTGTTGATTCCCTCACATATAACCCTTTCTCTCACATATTTATACATCTCAACCATTCCCATCTCATTCAAACCCATATCACACGTCAAATCTTCTCTCAATCCAAAACCCATTGTTCTCCAACACAAAGCCAACTAAAAAGATGGTCAAAATAAAATATAGAAAAAACAGTCAACTGGTAGGCTCTGTAGCTGAGTGGTACATCTCAGAGTTGAGACAAGGGAGGCCTGATACCCCAAACTGAAGCCATTACTGGTTTGATTGAACTGAAACAAAGAAGACAAAAGTGAATTTAAGTTTTGTCATAAATTAAGGAGTGTCCAAGTTTGAAATGAACACCTCTCTCTGAATCTGAAAGTGGACCTTCTCATCCTCTCCTCTGCTGAAACATTAAGCTTTTCACCAAAGACAAATCTGTACATGATAGCAACAGAAATCATCTCAACTGTGGGAGAAACATACAGTAACAATAACAATCCCTTTTGTCATTTCAAGTACAACAACAGTTTCAATCTCTTTTTTATCCTAAGAAAGCAATATAGGTTGAGTAAAGAGCATTCCATAAATGGGGACTCAAACAGTTCTCTTTTGACATAAGGAAAGGACATTTTGATACCCAAAAAAATTTATGTTTATAATTAAATTACAATTAAGTTTTATTTTATCTTTTTTTGCACAGCTAATATGCCATTTTTCTCATATTTAATCACGATTTGAGGGTCTTAAATGAGCAAAAATGACAAGTTAGGTGTACAGAAATGATAAAGTGAAACTTAAGTATATCAAAGTTAAAATAGTAAAATTTGGATGGTATCAAACTGTCTTTTCTTCTTGATATAATGTAAAATGGGACATAGATTGTGACAGACTCCATGACTAGAAATTTAATCTTATTTGATTAAGTTATTTTCCCATTTATATGACATTATTTTTAATTAAGAAAATGAATAAAGAACATGTTCTAATACTATCACACTTTTGTAAGAGGGGACTGTGAACATTGTTAATTATTTTTTAGAAAATAAATATTTTAAAAAGTTTTCTAGAAAATTTTTTAAAAAAATTTATATGATCAATTTTTTAATTCTTAATTTATGGAAAAAAATCGTCACTTTTGTATAAGCACACATATTTTGCCCAAACAGTCAAAGTTCAGAACACATTTTTGTCATTAACAACATATACATCACCGCTATCTTGCAAACATGTAGTAAAATACAACATGTTTTTACCATTTTTTTAATGTTTTTTTACATAAATTAAACTTTTTCTTCTCGTGCTGATACATGTAGGGCTTACATCAGGCTCATACACATGAGCCACTTTCCCTCCCCCAAGGACGGGAAATACAAAACTACTCTGAACCCGCAAGATTGCCAACCCTATTTCGTCATCGATTCGGCCCCATATGTTCAAATGTTGCATTGCTTTTTCATCCAAATCATGGATTTGGCTCTTACCCATTCACGCCAATTTCTTTAACCTGTGATTGCTCATCACCGATCACAAAACACATTTTATAAAAGGTCCAACAAAAGCATAAACTAGTAAGACACATCATGACGTGCCCAAATATTGCATATAATCATGAATCAAAACAATATGAATAGACTTGAATATTGCAAGCGTTCCTTATTGTGAAATCATGGATTGTGAGCTTTGTTATGAAGATGTGTCGTAGCTCACTAATTATTTATTCCACGCTACAAAGAGCTTTTGGTGTACTCTACGTGCGTAGTTATTATCATGTATATAAAAGTTGGGAGAATCGAACCTTATCAAGAAAAAATAATGACAGAAAACTCATAACACAAACGTTACATTTGACTTAAAAAATTACGAGTTAAATAGTGTTAATAATTCTCATTTTGTTAGTAACCAAATCTCGAGTGTGCATTCTTAACAATTTTTTCTAATTCACAATACGCCCACAAACATATCTTGATGCCATATGTGCTAGATTCACTGATAATTTTAGTGGATGACAAATCACTGCATAATAATATATCTGTTTGAACTAACATTTGATTCAAAACACTATTGTATAAGACATTGAGTTTAATGTGTGTAATATGTTAACTCTCATTTGATCTCATATTTGCAATGTGGGACTAAACTCACTAACCTATGTTTAACAAATCAGAAAAAACATGGGTTGCTGATATAGCTTAAGGTCTCTCAAAAATGGAAAAAACATTCAAAGTAGAAAAAATTGCAAAAATTCTCCCTATAATTGTTTGTTTTTGCAAAAACTCTCCCTCACTCATGTTCAAATTTGCATGATTTGTGCAAAACCGTGAAAATTAACGGAAGTGTCACTTGAGTTTTGAACATTTGAGTTAGCACGTTTAGGGGAGAGCATGGGGTCTAGAACCAAACCAAACCGGTCAAAAATTGGATCAGATCGGACTCTCTGGTTCTTCATTTTGAGAACCAGAACCGAAACCGTTACCCGCGGTTCTCGATTCACTGGTCCCGGTTCCGGATCGGTTTGGATTTGGTCTCCGATTCCGTTGCCAAAGTGCCCACCCCTAAACACGTTTGAATTAAAACTTAAGTGACACTTTCATTAATTTTTACGGATTTGCATAGACAGTGCAAAAAATAAACATGAGTAAGAGAGAGTTTTTGCAGAAATGAACATGAGTGAGGGAGAATTTTTGCAAAAATACAATGAATGGAGAGTTTGTGCAAAAAAACATAATCATATGGAGACTTTTTGCAATTTTCCCTTCAAAATATTTTCAATTAATTCAATCTCGACGAACCAATAGAGTTGAGGGAACGAGTGTATAACACGGATTCTTGGAACTCCTTGGGAATTCATGATTGGTGCTGAGCTAGCAGCTACACAAAGATGAATTGTTGAACCTCGTACATGTTAGAGTGAGCTCCTTCCCGTTGGCTAAACTGTGTGTTGGCTGTATTTGATCATTTGTATTAGAATTCTTTGGTTCCTTTTATTCTACTAGTGTTGGTGACTTTCGAGACTTGTTCGAAATACACAATTTAGTACTAGGCCCAGCACAATACACCATTTAGGCCCATAACATTGAAGACCAGAATGAGCCCGGCCCGATCCCTAGAATATTTGTTTTCTGAAATACAGTTACTCAAACCCTTCTAATCATATCATGTAAAATATTCGTATTTACAAATTATTTTAATGTAGCATTTTTATTGTGTATCGTTATTGAAAAGATAAATTTGCACAAATCATCCAGATAAAAAAGATTAAAATAATATAAAACATGATTTTATGACCAATAAAATTAAAATAGCAAATAAATTAACTAAATTAAAAAAAACTCATATATATTCAAATTACTTAAAACATTTACTTATATTATTAAAACTAAAAACATCTGAAAACCATATTACACCAGAAAATCAACAAAATACCATTAATTAGCATTAAAAGTTAACATCACAAAACTGATTACTAATATCATATAATTCAATAGTTGAACATCACATTATATACAGTGAATTTGAAGATTCGGTACTTTTAAAAAATAAATTTGGACATAAAACATAATTTTATGATGAGTAAAATTCAATCAACATATAAATTCATGATTAAATAAATAAAAAATCATACGTTTCAGAACACTTTGTTTATATTATTAACACCAAACAACTCAGAGACCATACCACACCAGAAAATCAACAAAATACCATTAATTAGCACTAAAAATTAACATCACATGACCGATAATCAACACTCAAACTCCAAGACTCCACGAAGCACATCAAGAAGCTGAAGATGAGCGGTCAGCTGAGGGAAATGTCCACAGGTGTCAACAATTTCCACCGTCGATTTCCCAGAAATCTTATCCTGAATATAGTAGGGGACCGAATCATGCACTGCCACGTCTCTGGTGGTCTGCACGATGGTGCAGGGGATCACCACTCTCTCCAGGACGTCCCGATGGTCGCTCAAAAAGACGGTTTTGGCCAAGCTCAGTGCCACGTCAGGCCTCATTCTCGACAAGCATTTCCCGAATTTGTCTACAGATTCTGGATCTTTCGAATCAACGGCTATTGTGGGGAAGTACGTGGCCCAGTTCTGGTAGTTGGATTCGATGGCTGAGATGAGTTGATCTATGTCCGAGGTTTCGAACCCGCCCATGTAGTTTTCGGAGTTTAGGTACCTGTAATAATATTTTGACACCAACATTTGTTTTAGTAGTGAAATAAGGCTAGTGAAATGGAATTGTAGGGTTGTTTTCGATTTTGAACAGAATCAATTATTTTGGTTTTATGAAAACAAAGATCGACCGTGAACTGGTGGAATTCAGTTCGAGTTTTGGTTTGTTTTATTATAAATCGAATTTTATGAAATTTTTGCATTTTAAATCGTTTTGACTTATTATTATGAGTATCGATTTTTGGTTGTATTAGAACTCTGACCAACTATAAACTCAAGCTGATAGGTGGAGACTCAAATTGTTATTTAAGCTGGTAATCAGATCCGCATCTTTCAGATGTAGTACTCTAACGTGTTGGATTTTCTTTGAACAGATTTTTTCGAAATTCTCACATATTAGGCAATTTTTACTTATTATTTGATTTGTTTTTTTGTAGGCCAATTAATGAGGATCGAACGATTTGGTTATTTTTTGAGCATCTTTACCCCAACAGGTTAAACAGTTTAAATTGGGGGAGGGGGGATTGACTTAGTTTAAACCTATGACTTACTAATTTATGCCTTAATTATATTAAATAAACATGTATAACTTTTTCTTTTTCTTCTTCTTTCTTTTTAAAATTTTAATCACTAATTTTATCAACTGTACTGTAATTAATCTTATGAAATTAATATTAACTAACTCCCATACTTATGCCAAAACCAGATTATAATATTAGTGTTTTACAAAATTCTGATGCTGGTCAGTCGATGTGTTATTTAAGACTAATATAAATTTAATAATAAACTAAAGAACTGAACAGAACGTCAAATAAACACTATATATAAAATTTTAGCGATCACAAACTTAAAAGGCAAAATCTTTAAGTGCTAGTCAAGCTATCAGATAAGGTTCTCAGAGACTAATCGAATATCAGTCAGTCCATATAAAAATTAATTCGCGAGTAATAAAGTTAATTAGAGATTCTTGGAACAATAATATAGTTGATAAATAGTAAATTAATTACCTAGGAGAGGCTGCGATGAGCACGAGGTTCTTGAAGAGGTCGGGTCTGTTGACCGAGGCCATACAGCCAATCATAGCGGACATGGAGTGACCCACGAAAACAGAGGAGCTCAAGTTGAGCTCGTCAAGGAGCTCGATCAAGTCGCTCGCGAAGGCCTCGTACGAGGAGTACTTGGCCGGGTCGAACAGGGTCGGGTCCGTAACCGCCCCGGAGAAGCTCCAGTCGAAGACCAGGACCCGGCAGCTCTGAGCCAGGGACGGCACTATTTTGTCCCACAGGCTCTGGTCTCCTCCGAACCCGTGTGCTAGGACCACGGTCCGGTCGCCCGACCCGACCAGCCTCGCGTTCATGGCTCTAGCCAGACCCTCCTTCTCTAGCACCACCATGTTCAAAAATATCCACAATTTAGTGAGCTATGTATAGGGGATGATGAGAGGAAGAGAGGTTTGGGTTTTGTGGTGATGTGTTGGTGTGAGCTCAAATTATATAAAGAACCAAAGGAGGCTTAGGTTTGGTGATTGTAAATTAAAAGTGGACTCACCACTTACGTGACATACCACATATTTTTATTATTTTTACGGGAAATGAATTTTAATACGATATGAAATGTTGGTTTATTTCTATTTAATTTACATTTTTCTGTATCATCGTAATTGCATCGGTGACATATTTAACGCGTAGAGTTTTCGTGATGTGAATCTTTTAAATATGGTATGCACGTGACGGACCGACATGCGTACAACTTCACGTGATATACATCGTCAATCTAACGTGCACGTGTAGATTATAAGTTTAATGAATTTTATTTATGTCTCGTCGAATAAGGAATGTGTTCAAAATATTGTCTACTTATAAGATGATAATTATGTGGACTTCAAGATCCTTTTCATGCCCAGTCTGGAAGAGTCTTCGTCGGGTTCAGAGATTTTTATCAGCGTCGAGAGATATTTTATCATCAATTTGACAGCAAGGCTGATATGTAGATGATTTTGTATGATATATGGTCCGGTTAAAATATCAATATTAAGAGTTGGACATCTCATTGTTCGTGGTGAGGTCGAGAGTTCGATCTTGTTGAGAGTGTGAAAAAGTTTTATCAGGAGATAAGCTTGATGATGTATTTATAAAAAAAAATATGTGGGTATTTTATTTAAAACTTGTACGGGAAATAATTTATCCAAAATAAACTTGAATGGAGAAAGGGATATTTCACCTAATAAAACGAACTATAAAAACATTATTTCCTTTTCTAGAAGAGAAAACATAATAAATAAATAAATAAAAGCATGAAAAATGGGAGCCAATCTCGGCAAGCGGCGTGTAGCTGGCCGACTGATCAACGGACGAAAATGAAGAAGATGACCAAATTTATTATGGCCGTTGGGATCATTTATTTTGTAAAGACTTTCCAAAAGGTACATTATATATGATTAAATATTATTTCAAGACTCAACGACTATACAATATTAATTAATTAAGATAAATAAAATGTCCCGACAATGTTAAATTCGATTCCGTATTTGATGTTCCATGTGCTCTCTAAGACGGCCAAAGTATAATGCCATTTCTAATTAGGGTGTCATATATTTGATTTTTTTAAGGTAAAAATGAATTTTGTTAATTAAATATTAACTAATCTGACATCATGCTAGACAACTGAAGTTACAGATGGTGGAATAAACCCCTCATTATAATCTCAGTTAATTAAAATAAATTTGGTCAATTCGTGCGCCATTTAATTACGAACAAAATAAATAAAATCACATGTTCCGATATTTGAAATTATTAAGATTAAATTTAGAAGAAATTATTTTATAAATAAATGAATTTAATATTTAAAAGAAAAATATCCACAAATTAACTTGCTTAAATATGTTTTATATAAAAATTGTAAATGAATTAAATAATATAATATTTTTATGAATATATTTTTAGAATAATTACGGCATTCACTACGTACCTATAAAATCCTTTTCATTTCTCTTGGTTTGAATCTACGATCTCTCCACTCAGAATCATTATACAGTGTTGTAATATTATTTTTAATTATTATTAACAAGATATTTTGATATCTGATTTATAAATTATATCTTTTTTGTCGATATTTTTGGTTGAGCATCGATCAAATAATTGATATAATTTATTTTTTTTGAAAAATATGTTAGAAGCACAACCCACTTAAAAGCTCAAGCTTATAGGTGGAAGGCCGAACTATTATTTAAGTTGGATAACGGATTCACATATTTTAGACGTGGTACTTTAACACTCTCACTTGCGTGCAAACCGGTTTGAAAGCCACGTGGAAATGAGCGGGGTATTGAGACAACCTCTGATACATGAGCGGATGAGCCTTAAGCCCGAAACAAATTACATGGAGATCACGTCCAAATCCGGCCAAACTCTAGTACTATGAAAGTGTCCAATTCCCCTTAGAATTTTATATACCATTCACTTGGTATTTATAAAGTACAACCATAAACCTTAATATTACATTAAAAAACTTATACAATAAGTCTACTATATACTATAATTAATATATAATATTATAATATAGTTGGAGACCCGAACTATTATTGAAACTGATTATCAACATCTTTCAGATGTACTAGTCTAATAAATTACGTCATTAAACCTACCTACCCATAAATCTCATCACAACAAAATCGAACCCTCGACATCACAACAAATTAACAACATGATGCTCAACCGTTAAATGTCCCATTAGAGACCGTAATTAATATAAAATTAATCAATGCCTAATTAGTAGATACAATTTGTTAATTACAAAAAAATCTGGTGGTGGGAGCCACAATGAAAGATAAATTATAGGTGAGAGAGAGAGAGAGTGTTCAGACACAAAAGCACTAATTTGTATTTTTCCGATGAAAGATGAGACGTTGACGGCTTCGCCTCTGGCTGTGGATAAGTCCAAGGCCTACCTTTTTCTCTCATTAATGCTTCTGGGCCCTACCATGTTCTTGTCTTTACAACTCAATCAACAATATCTATGATTTTAAAAAAATACTTGTGTTTTATAATGTATACTATATTTGTTTCAAAATTGGAAAATCGGTACCATTGGTTAGTGGGAGTGAACAAAATTAGTTTTAAATAGACCCACTTAGGATTAGCATGGTATAAATAAAAATTCATCTTAATTATTGAATTTATAAAATAAAATTGTCGATAACAAATTAAACTTAAATCTATCAAAAATTACTTATATTTTACAACTAATATTTAGTCTTCCTTTTATCTTTCCTTAATCTAACACCTATATGATTTTATATTTTGAACTACAAGAATAGTTTTCACTCGGGTAATTTTCTAAATTATTATTATAAAAAGTAAAAGTGAGTTATTAATAATTAATTAGACCAATCTAACATACCAACTAGTCAAGACTAAATGATCATTTTTAATGGTTTTTATCTCTATATTATTTTTGAATGCTCTATTAAAATTTTAAGTTGTCTTTCATACTTTTATTTTATTTTAATGTTTCATTATTGCTTTAAATTGAAATGATTTAAACTAAAAAAATATTTTGTAGGTTGGTACAACAACAACCTGTTCATAAAATATAGCAGGAAAATTGAGATCATCAATGATGTACAATTTTTAAAACAATTCAAACTAAAAACAACCGTTCAATCTTGTATTTAGACCGATAGTGAAGAATAAGTCCATACACACTTATCATCATAATTCTTATTTATACATGCAGAAACACTAATTAATGTTAACAATATATAATTCTCAATAGGATACTTTAACGGATTGAGACACACATTTTGATATGACATGTCGTTGGTTCGAATATTCTAGTTGTATCATATGAATTTTTTTGGGTAAAATAAGAAAATGACATATTTATTTAGGAAAAATCCTAATATAT